>JAOUZG010041123.1:1040741-1063986 GCA_026289955.1 Argiope argentata | reverse complement strand
AATGGGTTTAGAATCTAAAGAATTATGAGATGACAAAATAATTGTGTTCCATTGAATGAGGTACGGATCTAAAAAAATTCTAGAACGACAGAAGAATTTTGTACCATTTAATGAGTTTAGAATTCAAGAAATTCTGGGAAGACAAAGGAATTGTGTACGATCCGATCAGTTTAGAAACGTTAAAGAATTTTAGGATGATAGAAGAATCATCTGCCGTCCAATCAGTTCCTTTATTTTAAACGGGAATATTCTGTTTGAAAATTTTTTATGCATGAGATCATATTAAAGCAAAAATTAAATAAAGCAAAACTCTAAATTATTGTACTGTCAACTGGAACACAAAAGTATGCAGAATTAAAAAATATATATATTACGTTAGGAGATTGATAGATCAAATCAATTCGAAATTCGCCATTGATTGGAATTTTACCAAAGTGAAACACATCAAGTTAAAGAAAAGTTTATATAACCCCAGAGAAAAATGCGAAACTAACATATGCCGCAGAGAATGTTGAAGAATCGCTTTATTATTTTTTATTATTTCCTTTCATTCTTTCATGTAATAAAGAAAAGGCGTAAGAAATAAATAGCTAACTGCCAGAAGTAATTCAGAAAACCACTATCACATAAAAAATTTGTATAAGTAAATTGACTAGTAGCATTTGACAAGCCATCATGGAAAATAGAAAGTCATAAACATCAATTTAAATCAGATTGATCATCAAAAAATCCTTTCTTTGAGTTCGATTTAAACTGTCTTTGTTTGCTTTTTTTAGATTTCCAAGTACTAAAACTGAAAATAATGACTGACTGTCTATCTTTGATTAAAATGAAAACAAAAATCAAAACTTGTTTAAGTGACAGTAAGCTCGATTGTGGAAGTCACGTGATTTATTGAATGATTTCCATTCCTACTGAATTGCTATTGAAAAGACATTTATTTGATGGAATACATGAAGACATTATGCATACATACTGTTAACTTCCTTTTCAGATAAATTTAGTTTCCATTTGAATAGTTGAATTAAGTTTTTATTTGAAGTGCCAATTTTGATTCGAAGAACAAAATCTGACTTATGTTCTTTATTATCATGTCAGAATATGATGTTTTTGGGATGAGGTTTTTGATGTCAACAAAAAACAGGAGGTGAAAAATAAAATTTTTATTATCTGCACAAGTATCTCAAAAATATATATCAGTTTTTAATAACGTATTGCCATTGCATTTACAAAAGCTCTGATTTTAAAAAAATAAGTTAATGACTACGGCAAATAAAAAATAGAAAAATGCCATTTTGAGCACGAGATTATATGAAAAGAAACGCGATATCTTTTAAAACAATAATTGCGAAACAAAGTTTTATTGATTGTTAAGATGGAAACCTGCCATTTTGCGTCAATATATAAAAATTGGAAAGAATATGTTGATACAATTTCTTTTATAGGGAGCATACCCGCTAAACATACACAAAATAATTAAAACCAAATAACTAAATAGTCTTCTCGTCTTGACCAAAACTAAAATTACAAATGGCAATATAAACAATAGTAAATAATACAATAGTAAAATAATAAATATACCAGTTGTATTCTGATTTTTTTAAATAATAAGTTCCATTTACAAAATATTAAAGGATATTGATAATTTCTTCCTAAACTATCTTTTGCAATATTGGATAAATTGTAAAGAATATTATCACAATTTTCATTTATTTCTTTTATACTAGTGGAACAAAAAAAATTTATTAGTCAAACTGAAAACTAATATTATAAAAATCATTCATAATCGGGAAATAAATTTATTAAAGAAATGAAAAATAAAATGAAATATTGCTATTTAAATTTATAACTTTCAGTTAAAACATTCAGATGCTACATATGCATTTGATTTTCAAAAAATACTCCGACAATCAGTCAAAACGTTCACTTTAAAGTTGTCTTTATTTAATTCGGAGAAAAGGGCAAATCGGAGCACAATATTTAAGATCAAGAAAATATATTTTTATTCACCTACCTGCGTGGAATTCTAAAGGTTTTATCACTTGGCAAAATAACGTCTACACTTTCGTGGATAGTCTTCGATTCAACCGGTAAAGCAATATTTTTGTCATCGTGAGTTTTTTAACACCAACTTGAAAATTTAGACGATAGTGACGGAAATATCGTTTGCAACCGAAATTCAACCAATCATGGGAAACTTTGGCAGTGTCGTATTGTGCCAAGTAAGGCGCGATTGACGCCAAATATAAGGCAACTAATATAATTATAGATTGTGTATAGCAGTAGTTTGGTTATTTCAGCCATTTCTTCTAAACGATAAATACACCATAACTTACAACTACATTTTTAATTTAACCCTACAACAACTGCTTAAGTGACGCCACTTTCGAGGTCACTTGTCCATAAACGTGTAGAAGGTATTTTGCGGTGTGATAAGGCCTTAAAATAACTACATTAGAGTCGCTCTTGTCCTGCCAAATGTTTGCAATGATCTCGTGAGATCAATATGAGGTCAGGAACCGAAGTTGAATCGTAATAACCATCATCAGACACTATAAACTCAAGATTACCATAGCATAATAAGGTTAGTCTCACGGAAATCGAATGCTTGCCCTCAGATAGGAAACAAGACTCTTTGCACTTTTGCTATAAATGAGTCACCTGAAAGCTCTTTTAGCTAAAAAACAAAAATTAAAATGAAATCTGCTATGCATGTTTCAATGTATCATGTCAGAACATCATTTCTTGAACTCTCCAAGCACCACGTGCTCGTGCGAGTTAAATTACATTTTTTTTTTTTTCATTTTAATCGTTTCATTGAACGAGTCGTTTTAGTATTGCAAACGATCCAAAAAAAATCTTTGTCTCGTATTTGTTGTTAAAAAAATATCACATTTCCCATTTATTTCATTTCATATAATCCCGTGCTCAAAATGACATTTTTCTAGGTTTTATTGACCGTAGTCGTGAACTTAATTTTTATAATTAGAGTTTTTGTAAATGCGATGGCAACTCGTTATTAAAAGCTGATTTTTTGAGATGCTTGTGCAGATAATAACATTTCAATTTTTCACCTACGGATATTTGTTAGCGCCATAAACCTCATCCGAAAAGCATCATCATGTTCTGCCATGATAATAAATATCTTCTGTATGGGTCTTGTTTACTTGTTGAAACATTGTTAAGATCCCACACATTATAATATAAGATATTAGGAGTATTTATTGGGGATTTTTGTTAAATTTTTGAAATGGGTTCAAATAAAAGAAATGATGGAATAGTTATCTCGACAGCCATTAAATGTAAAGAGTAAAAACCATTTCTTAGTTTAAATTAGAGAACGATTACTAAAGAGCAGAATGATTTTATTTCTGATTAATAAATAAAATATATATTCGTTTAAAAATTGTGTTTTATTCACCTAAACTATCTAGAAAAAAATTAACTATTTTTGAGTGCTTTCTTAAAAGTAAATTAAAATTGTGAATTTATAGGAACCCATATATTTTTTACCCCATTATTTTTTACGCATTTGCATTTATTACATTTTTATGATATATTTATTGTGAATTTACTGAAAGGAAACTTTATGGTAAGAGAAGTAATGGATTTAACCAGCAGTAGTTGCCATACCCAAATTTTCTCACATACTCTGTAATAAACTTCTCATGCCAGGCTCCTTACATGCACTGGTAAACAATAGTTAAGAAATTTTAACTTTTGGTGTGAACGTAGCATGTTTTTCTCAATCTACTCTATCGTATCATCTTTGGCAATTTATTTGGCGATGAATCCTTGCCATGCGTTAATAGTATTCAAAAATTCTATTTTTGTTTTAAACACGTTTTTCCCAACTAATTGAAACAAAAATGTGATTCACAACTGCACTTGTAATCACAAAATGCTATACCAAATATTGTTATGTTTTGAGCGTAGCGGATTCGGATTGAATGAGCTTTACTTAGGACATCATAAACAAATTTATTTACAGATATTTACAGGATGACTTGATAAAGTAAAACTTCAGATAAACACAATCCAGCAGTCAACAATCACTTGCAGCATAAATGTAAGCCTTACGCACAATAAAAACAGACTGAAAAACTGCTACCGTATGGCACAGCAAACAGTAAGTCATAGCGAGCTCAATTATACAACGTTAACAGCAAAAGTAAACACAGCTCACTAATAACAAGCGAGGAAAATAATCCGCTAGTCCAGCGATACGCTTCTCTTCAGAGAGGAAACTAACTAACTGCCGTAAATACGGCTACCCGTTTCTTATATAGCCAAGCGAGCGAGAACCCAAAAGCATGTGAAGCAACGCGGCGCTTCACGTACTCTCCAGAGGCTACTAGACTATTCCTTTCGCCAAACCAACCCGGCTGGCTCTTAACTTCTCGTCAAACGTCGCTAACTTTGGTGTACTTCCGCTGTGCTCACCCGCTTGTAACAATATATTTCAATGAGTAATTCTGGAGAAGTTTTTATTAACGCATTTAAAGGTTTCTTAAAATACATACCGACATACAGCCAACCTATGGCTGGATTTGACTCAAAATCTGATTGGTGTCAATGATGTAAATATTCTTTCCCTCGTTTAGAGACACCTGATTGACCATTATAACATCCGGTCAGTTATGGGGGGGACTGTATTAACCTCTATTTTTGTCATTGCTCCAGACGGGGGGGATTCTCCCCCTTAATGGCATCATTTGGACTTGGAGTCTAACGAAATAATATATATAAATATTGTAAAGATTCGACTTTGTTCTAAGACATCTGTTGACCACTATAAGATTCCCACACTTGATAATTGGCATTCCCGGCCAGCAGTGTAACACCCCCCCCTCACATTGTTAAGACCTTTTAGACTTCCAGATGGGAGATCCTCACCCCTAGTAGGGTCATCTGGTCATTCGTTGAATCCAGATAATGAAACACGCTTGCTTTTTCCACCCTTCCAAATTATCTTAAAAGAGTAAGAGGGTCAAAACACTCTGATGTAAATCTTTCTTTTTTTGTGGAGGGTCAGCTACGAGGGTGGATCATTAACGGACGTTCCCACGATCGGTTGGGGAGCACTGGGGATATTTTTGAATAATTATTGGGTAATCGGAATCTCAGGTGCACCAACGAGAAAATGAGAGGCGGAGTTTTGACAGAAGATAAAATGCAATATTTTGAAAGAGAGAAGAGGAAGACAAATCTGCCTGAGTGCTCTAGGGAAACTTCACAATTTCGAGGTCTTCGGATTATCGCCGTTTGAAAGAAATGAGAGAAGCTTCATGCGATTCGAGGTTCTGATTTAAGATCCATCCGATGATTATCGGTGGATCTTTGAGCTACCCCTGTATATGCTCCGGAGGTGCCAACAACCTGTTAGCTTTTCTGGTGAGGTTCTTTCTCCGACATTAATCGAGGAACTATTCCTGTATAACTGTTAACTGAGATGTAAATATTATTAATCTAGATGGGAATGAGTTGTTTTTACGTATAAGGTTGTAAATAAATAATTTATCTTTAAACGCTACTCTCTTATTTGATCGGGCAAGATAAAGTCATTATAATGCTATAGATGTAAAATCTGTATTCTGAATTTCCTCTATCTTGTTCTAATTCTTTTGTAATTATCGTGAAATTTTTTTTCGGACAGATAGACTTCCACTGAACAAATTTTATTCGAAATATGATAGAAGGTTGCAAAATATCGACTTCACATTATCTGACAATTTGTATATCGTCTCCATACTAAGAATACGAGAAAGTAAAGACGAATAAAAGTTAAATTTTTCCGCCAGGCAAATACCCCCACCTTCTCCCCACACACGCATTCAATTATTTTGAAAAATCCGAGACGGAAAATTATTGTTAAAGGGCAAGAGGATTGAATTTCAAGAACAGTGGCTGTGCTCATCTTTTTTGAGAAATCAACCTTTCCATACCAACAAATTCTAAAAATCAAAGTCAGAATGTGGAAGGTGAAATTTGATTCTTTTTGAGTCTCGTGATATATTTTTTCCCTAAGACAATGTTTTGCTTTTTTTATTCGAATTAGAAAGAACAAAACAATTTTATCTTAGAATTGAATGAAATTAATGCATTTTAAGCAAAAAAAATGAAACTAAAAAAAACTATATAAATATTATTCTTCCTTAATATTATGCATTGATTTGTCTAGTGTTTCCATTAAGATTTCTTAAAAATAAAGTATTTATTATGTAATATAATAATAACTACTTTATATATATATATATATATCGAAAATATTTTCATTCTTTAAATCCTTATGATTACTACGACATTTTTGACGATGAAATTTCTGTTGTATACAAAGTAAATTTTTTAGAAAGTAAATATAATTTAGGATTAAAAATTAATATTTATAAAAATTATAAGCTATTTTTACTTCAAACAATTAAAAATATTTTTCAAATTATGAATTTTTATGTAAAATTGAATGTGGTGCAATGCGATAATTTTCAAATTGAAACTCAATGTACTGAAATAAATTTAAAAAAATATTTTTGAAAGAACGTTGTCGGAAAGTTACATGTTTCGTCGATCTTTTTCTATTTCATAAAAAGGAAAGCAACTAAAATTAAAAGATTAAAAGGAAATCTGCTATGCATATTTCAATGTATCATGTCAGAACATCATTTCTTGAACGGCCAAGCACCACGTTCTCGTGCGAGTTAAATTATATTTTTATCCATTTTAATTGTTTGAATGAATGAGTCACTTTAGTACTGCAAACGATCCAGAAAAAACTTTGTCTCGCATTGATTATTTGAAAAAAAATATCACATTTCATTTCGTATAATCACTTACTCAAAATGACATGTTTCTAGGTTTTATTTTCTGTTGTCATTAACTTATTGTTTTAAACCCGAGCTTTTATAAATGCAATGGCAACTCGTTATTAAAAGCTGATTTTTTGAGATGCTCGTGCAGATAATTTTTTATTTTTCATCTATGACTTTTTGTTGACGCCAAAACACTCATACCCAAAAGAACATGTTCTGACCGGATAACAAGGTGGATAGGCTTTAAACTCAATAATTAAAATAATATTCCTGTTACTAATTTTTAAGTTAAAATTTCAAAAGACATTTGATATTTTATAATTTTAAAATCTAAAAAGTACATGAGGTTTTCATTTATAAATAGTTTCTTAAAATATAAATACCAAAGAAAGTAATAAAAATAGCTTTAAGTGACTCATACGAATTGTAAATACTCAAACGTATGACTCCAATCAAAGAAATCTTTTGCATGTGTTCAGTTGTTTAAAAAAATCATATTCCGATTTAGAAAGAAATAAAAAAAAATTAGAAATTATTCATTAAAAATTTAGATTTCAGTTTATGAGTTTTCTGGTGTATAAACTTAATCTCATTTTCATTTCTAGAAACAAAAATTTTTTTCAATCGAAAAATCCATTTTATTAACACTAGCATGCTGCCTATTTGTTGTTCCATAGCAAATATCCTTGATCTCCTTTTCATGAAGCAGGAAATAGGACAAAGTACCTTTATAGGATGTTGGCTGCGACAACTGAATTCATTTCCCCATTGAAAATTATCGACACGTGCCAATTCCAGACTAATATCCATCTCATCAAAGAATAATTAACTGTTTTTACTTGTAATAGTTAGCTGTAACTTGAATCCCATTTCTAATTAACTTTATGTTGTTTTGAAGATATCAAAGTATTTCCTAAGTGACAATTTTTTGTTGGATCTGAAGCCATTCAGAATCAGTTAAAAGAAACAAGCAGATGAAGAACAATATATTTGAGGGGAAGAATTAGCACTCGATGGTTTTATTGGTGTTAAAAACCTTGAATTTTCAAATCGAAGTCAACGGCTGCGGGTTTCTCTCAGCGACAGAACAGAGGATAAAGAGCAACTACGATCGAACCAGGACTCGAACACAGGATCCCAAGTCACAAGGAAGACGTGCTACTGGATGTTGGCGAAAATATAAAATCGAAATATGGAGATAAAATAGAAATTTTAAAAATAAAATTGAAAAGACTTTCCAGATTTTTTAGTCATATAACAGGTAAATTCAGCTTACTAGCAAGGTTAAGTCAAAATACTCAAGAAACACAACGACAGCATTTCGATTTACTGCTCATTTTACGCTTGGATGAAAGGATTCAGGAAAAGACGCCTCCTTTTTTTATGGCATAATAAATATCGGTCTAATAAATTCATTGATTTATTGTAACCTTATAATAAATTAATAACATACTTATATTAGAGTTATATACAATAATGATGATCTCGTGTCTGCTTTACAACGGAAAGGGTGCAGTAGCTTCTGTGTCTCATCCTCATATGAGCTAGAAGTCAGCCTTCTGCCCTTGAGTTCTCAGGTATCCATACCCTCAGAAGCTACTGCACCCCTTTTCCCTGGTAAAAAAGCGTACATGACATCATCATTATAATATAACTAGATGGCTCAGCCCCCTGCTCGATTTGGCTTGTCAATTCCCAGGAACTGCTAATGCAGTTCTTGCAGGGTCGCTTCGTTCGTTCGCCATCTACTAAATCACTTTAGAATAGCACCAGATATAATAAGATTTGATTTATTCCAAAATATGATAAAACAATAAAAGAATTTAAAAAAAAGGAGGGCAAAAAGTACATTCGAAAACGACGTCTTAGAAAAATTCTTTGTAAACACAAATAACTTCTCATTTAGGAGCTATAAGCATCTACTATCGAAACAAATTCAAAACAGTTGTGATTTGCTCATAATTTTTTAAATTTAGGAACTAAACTACAGAAACAAAATTTTATGGCATCAAAAACATATAACTGACTATAACCTTGTTTTATATGTCCACTGAATAAAGGAGAAATCATATGGTATATCTGACCATGCATCCTATAGAAATATGGCCCTGTTCTAGGAGGAGGTTTAATTTGAGCTCCCATGGAAGCAAAAGCTAAATCAAAATTATATTTTCTTGCATGCTTTCGATAATTTTTTCCTTCGATTGAATCGCTGATCAGCAAGTCTTTTAGTATTTCCAGTGGATTCAATAGATGCCCCAAAACAAATTTTTGATCATGGCAACATTCTGTGTATTTTCTACTTGAATTTACTTCTTTTTCTCAGTAACGTGCTTGGTAAAAAGAGCAGAGTTCAGACATAGCCCCACATCTATGTTCCTGTAGTTTGGAAACTTCGTTCCGTACACATAAACGTTTAATCCTATCTCGTCCATTACGACTGGATCTTATTATGAATGATTCGGCAGCATTTTTAGTCGACATGCCTTCTATTTTTCCACGATTTCATTTTAAAATCGATACGACAAGACTTAAACTAATCGTAAAAAATTTTGTCTGATAATTTTTTGTGAAAAGTTTTTTAAACCAACGCAAGAATAACGTTAATGTGAATATCTTAGTTAACCGCGCGTTATGTTCGAAAGTCGAAGTGTTGCCAAACGGCAATTAACAAATTCGGCCTGATTTTGCGTTCACATAAGCGTTATATATATATATTTGTGAATTAAAGCAATAGAAGAAAATTTTTAATTATAATTATCCCATAGTTAAATTGTCTAAATTGTAAAATTTTTACAAAAAAATCATAAAGCGTCTGTGTTGATTAAGTTTATTATTTATTTTTGACTTTTCCATTTAAAACTCAAGATTTATTTAAAATGAAATGATTTGCAGAAGAAGAAAAAAAATGATCAGATATTTGACCAGATTTTTACAATATAGGCCTCTTCATGTCGGGAACAAAGATGATTTTAGTCCCCTTTATCTCTTCTAACTTTCAAAAATAAATATATTCATTGATTTTAATTTAACCGGTTTATATTCAAGCATTAAAAAATGAAAATAAAGAATGAAATATTTCTACTGTATAAGATAAGATATAAAAGATATTGAAAGGAATAAAGACAATTGTAAAAATAAAATCTGAACGTGTGCATTTAATCTTTAATGTGTGAAATTTAAATATTTCTGGATTTTAATTTAAATAACTGAATGACCGTAGGCAATTGCCTATGCTACCCTTTTGAAATTACAACATTGTAAATTATCGAAGAAAATGCGATAATACTATTAGTGCGATAATACTATTAGTTTAAAGTTATTAAACCTGTTTATTTTTACTATCTTTTACTTTTTATTTTTATATTTTATTGTATTAAATGTAGATGGCGCCACATATCGTAATTCTAAAAATTAATTAAATGCTTTCCTTTTCTTTTATATTGGAGTATTCAATCAATTGCGTTGGAGAGTATTCATTGTTTGTTTACATCTGCAAATTTAATTTAAAAGATGATAGTGTTTGATTACTGGCTTGAAGCCAATGCGACATTAGGCAAATGTCATTTAGTCCAAAGGTCGATTTTTCACTTGTTCTTATGTTTCAATTTTTTCCACACACTGTATATATTGCATTAGATGCTCGAATTTCTAAATTTAAGGTCTTTTTTTCGTCCTCCTTTTCACGCGATGTGTTTATAGTTTTCAAAGAAAAAAATAAAATTTTAATAAAAATTCGCATTCAATTTTCAGTTTCATCTCTTTAAAAGTCTCAGAATGTTTCGAATTGACTTAAGAATAACCTCTTTTCCTATTTCACTTTTTCTACCTATAAATTAGTTTGCTGACGCGATGATTAATGTGGTTTAAAATTATAAGAAGACGATTTAAATAACACAAGGTCATTATTTTAATGTCAAAGTTAGAATGGGTTTCAGATACGGGGAAATATTACAATAAACAAATGTTATCAGTGCCGCAGTAAAAAGTTACGATTATATAACTGAAGTTTATATTGGGTTGGGGAAAAAGAAATCCATTATTATTTTACAGCTATCTACCGAGAAAATAATGGATTTCTTTTTCCATTCTTGTAAAAAAATTCCATATGGAAAGAAAATAGTAAAAAGAAATGGAAAATAGCGGAAAGAAATCCATTTTTTTTCTCAGTAGATGGCTGTGAAATAATAATGGATTTCTTTTTCCCCAACCTAGTATTTATTACAGTTACATAAAATATATAAATCTAGTATTGGAAGGTTTCCTAAAAATAACTTTAAATATTATATATTAACAAAGGTAGAAATTCTTGATATTTTTAGCGAGGATACGTTGAGAGAAATTATTATTACGTTGAGAGAATTTTAATTCCATAGACATACAGAATAATTAATGGCAAGACTTTATTTGATCAATTCCTTTTTATTTCAGTGGCATCTGTCTTTATATATTTAATATTTCTTGCACTATTCCATATTTCAACTACCTAACGAATTTCAAAGTTCGTCCGAATGATAAAACGCAAAACAACACAACCTTATTTTAATTTTGTGTAATTTTTTCGTATGATATAAAAAAAATAAGGGCATAACCTGACTTCATTCTATATGAACCTTTTCCATATTTAATGCCACTGAAAAAAAAACTTATCTATGTGCACCTTATATTTTTTAAGGTTGAAATAATGCATATTTCAAAATCCTTTTTTAGCAAAATGAGACAGGCTTTTAAGAAATGCATCTAGAGGCATGAAATTCAAGCTCTCTATAAAAGATCTCAGTACAGTTTTAAATTCCTTCATGTTTTCAAAACTTCTGCCATGCATTGATGTATATAAAACAAGATCAATCGAACCAAAATTGAAGAATCTCAGGTGGAATATAGTTTGAATTCCAATTGATTCAAAATGCCACATAACCTATTTGTAGCAACATTTAGAGCAAAACTATATTGAAACCAAGACCTTTGACAAATGGTGACAAGCTTAAACCTGTTTGATATTCATACAACTCTAAATTCCTGATTTGAATGGAATTTGAGTAGCATGTTTTTTTCTTAAAATAATTAATTACTTTTGTGAAGTTAGAAATTCTTGAAAAATGAAGAAATGGAGTTAAATTTTTATTTCTTTCCTGCAATGATTATGGAACGTAATTGCACAAATGTTATTTCTATGTCTCTTTTTTTAAATTGAAGAAAAAACAGTTTTGCTCTTTTTATTTGTTTTTTTTGTGATACCAATTTATCTATAATAATTATACGCATTTTATTTTTTTAATGAAATATTAAACCCATTGTACAGTTTAGTCAATTCTATAACAGTCTCGCTTTTGTTAATGTAAAATTTGTATTTTTTCAATAATTTTAACTTTTTCTTTTATTTCATAACAATAAATACAATTTAATACGTAACCTCAGTACTTTATATTTAGATATACTTAAAATTGTAAAAATGATTTTTTATTGCTTAGTTTATCTGTCCTATATATGAGCAGTTATAAATTCTAAAAGGATATTTAGTGTCCCTTATGTCTTTTCAATTGCAGTTTTTTAATTCATGTAAGTATATAAAATATTATTTCACTCTCGAACATCAGAAAAATATAGAGTGAAAAGGACTTATTAGGATTAAGGATATAAAAATTAAATAAAAGATAAAATACAAGAATTCGAATGCTTGGAAGGTTAAAAATATATGTAATTTACTTTTCTAGTTCATACAAAACACATAAATGCAAGTAGTGTTGCAGATAAATTCCACTAATCATTAAGTTCTTAAAACCTAAGTATTCAGTATTCACACGAAGGAAGTTTATTCTACAATCCAAACGCATCTTCAGAATGTGGGGAAATTCAACCCTTTTCCCGGAAACTGAATTTCCGAGGAAATCTGCTTTCAAAACGGAACCCTATTAATTCAGACGCGGAAAAGGAAAATACACTTAAGTGACGAATTTATCCCCTTGATCAATGGTTGACTCGAAAGAGGTGTCTTATCAACGCCTATTCCGTTCCGACATCAAAAGATTTCATGGAAAGGATTGAAGGGGATCGCCGTAAACACGACTGATGAAATATAGAATTATCTGTAAACTTATAAAGGTTTATTCTCCCGTGAACAAATGTTAACGAGAGAATTACATTATTGTTATTGAAACCATTTTATGCTATGAATGAGTGTTACTTACTTACTGTAATTTTCAAGTTAAGTTTAGTCAACAGTAACACTAAGGCTTTTTTGTGTCAGGACCACTTAATAACTTTTAAATCGCTGTCAGATAACGAAGACAATAAAGCTAGCTCTACCCTCTCCAAGCTTCACACCAGCTAGAGGAGGTTTGGATCTGATGAATTTAAATGCATCAATCATTAAGAAAATTATTCGAATCCCTTGAAATAATCGACTGAAAACATGTTAAGCCTAACCTCATTAGCGTGGAGAAAAAAACAGAATTCGTTACTTATTTAGAAAGTTTTTAATAAATAAAAATAATTAATATTTGAAAAAAAAAAAACTGTATTACATTAAATGTCATCCACTAGAAGTTTAAAAAAAATGTACTTGAGTGGATGAATCGGAAATAAATTTTTAACAATGGAAAATTTGAACAAAATATATATAATACATATAGGGGAATAGGAACCAAGAGTAGGAATTGAAAAAGAAAGTCCAATACTAAATGTAAAGTTCTAAATGATCGGCTTTTTCGGGATATTGGATTCCAGACGCTGCGTCTGATTACTTAACTTCCACACGTCATTAGCGATCCCATCTAAATTACTGTTACGGGAAAGGTAATACATTGAATTACCCCACATCATTAATTGATTTTGGGACATGATCTAAGCGGGCTGTTGACATTATATGGATTTTCGTCATTCCCTTAAGGATTCTCCAAAATTAATCACTTTCAATTACTGATCATTACTGGAATAAAACACAGCTGATCGAGAGGTGCAGATGAAAAAGAAAAAAAAATGGTCTAAGCTGTTAACGAAAAGTAGGAGGAATTTTTGGAACGATTGCTCTAAAGTGGATATCAGTAACGTTTCGTTGTAGAGTGGGGATTTCTTATTGATAATTGTAATAATTAGAAACGTTCTCTTGGGATATGATAAATAATTTTAGTTTATATTGAGCTATTGGAATGTATTAAAGGAAAAAAATTGGCAAATATTGATGTAAATTGTTATAATTTTTAAAGATAATTAAACTGTCTAAATAATAAATTAATTGAATGTGAAAAAGATTAAAATGAAATCTCCTATGCATATTTCAATGTATCATATCAGAACATCATTTCTTGAACGGCCAAGCACCAAGTGCTCGTGCAAGTTAAATTATATTTTTATTCATTTTAATCGTTTCATTGAATGAGTCACTTTAGTACTGTAACCGATCCAAAAAACCTTGTTTCGCATTCATTTTTTTTAAAAAAAATATCACATTTCCTATTTTATTTTAAATAAATTGCTCAATATATTTTTTTTAAGATTTTATTTGTGGTAGTCATTAACTTATTTTTTTTAAAATCTAAGTTTTTGCAAATGCAAAGGCAACGCGTTATTAAGAGCTGATGTTTTGAGATGCTCGTGTAGGTAATAAAATTTTTATTTTCTGCCCCGGGATTTTTTTTTTTGACGCCAAAAGCTTCATCCCAAAAACAACATGTTCTGACATAAGGTGACCTATAATATTTAATTATCTATTATTTTGCATATTTATAATTGAATTACACTAGATCTTTCTTGAAGTCTTTCTGTTTTGAAGAAAAAACATTCAAATTTTCAGTGTCTCAAATTGCATGAAATACTTCATTAAAAAATGTATCTCTTTAAATCATGACAATTTGTTTATTGAACCACTTGCATCCGATTAGTGCTCCATGGAACAATTTTTTAAATTAACATTTTTAAACATTAGAATTATGATTCCCCTATATGAAGTCATTTAAGGCCTGAACTAAGCTGACTAAGCTGATGTAAATCATGAGTCAAAGTCATGATTACAAAATTTAAAACTATTACTTTAGTTATTAAATATATGAAAAATATATCAAAAACCTGGAAGGCAGAATTTAAAAAAAATTAAGCCAAGATGTTAAAATTAAAATCTGCAACTAACAATTTAAGATATCACTGGAAAATGCTGAGATGTCTATGTTTTTTAATTTTTAAAAGTGGAAGTATTAAGCTATGTAGAGGACACTTAAGCAATATCAGTCACGAAACTTTGCCCTTTTTTGAGCTTCCAAAATTAGATAATTATTATTCATTTTAGTTTTATACGAACATTAGTTTTTTTTAGTAGCAAATATGACTTAGAAAATACTTCATATCTTTTGACCATCAAGAAAGCTGTTTGTTTAAATATGTTGAAATTTTATTTAAATTTGAAACAAAAGTGTTTCAAATCCTTAAGAGCAAGCAATCTAAATAATCAAATAAAATTTGTTAGACCTGAAGGATGAGGTATAGCTGATAAGTGGAAAAATGTCGAAATTGTACACAAATTCTAAAATGTCTCATGTTTTGAAATTTGAATCATTTTTTTTTTCATTTGAATATGTTTAAGTGCATCTTTATTATCCAAAAGAATACAAAGATAATTTAATAACATCCAAAAATCTAGACTTAAGCCCCACCCCATAGACTTTCTTATTTGACAATTGCGCTGTGCGCGTTAACAACACATGCGACAAAAGAAAGTGAACTTGTATAGAAAATTGTATTCAGAGATAGAGTAACGATAATAATCAATTTAATAAGTGATCAGGAATCTTCGATACTCTCTTTTAATTTCCAACATTTTCAGAATAGCATACTTTATTTAATAAGCTTTAAGGGAAAATTTCTTTCCAGTATACAAAATTTAATCTTATTTGTTTAATTTGTTTGAAAGTTATACGGGGTGTCCAAAAAGTTCCCGTACTGTTGATTTGTGAATTTATTTTACAAAAACAACAGGTTTAAAAAGAAATATTTTAATTATACCAATGATAAAAAGCACTTTCAACATAACTAAGGAAAAAATTCTGAACTTACATTTATTATAAATGTTCAAAATGTCCACCCCTTTCTTGGAGACAAAGCTGAACTCGTTTGCGCATGTTTTTCGAAACGCGTTTTAACATGCTAGGAGTGATTTCTTGTATCCTTTGGGTAATTGTGATTTTCAAATCATCTATTGTTTGAGGATCACCTTCATAAATTTTGTCTTTTAAATATCCTCACAGTAAAAATTCCGGGATGGTCAGATCAGGGAATAGAGGTGGCCAAAAATTTTTGAGATAAGTCGATCGCCGAAAAAAGCTTCAAGCATGTTCATGGTTTCATTGCTCGTATGACAAAATTTAATATATTTGAAAAAAATCATGGACAATGACTTTTTTAATATGGAGTACGGGAACTTTTTGGACACCCTGTATAAAACTTATAAAATCATGTTTCGAATAAAATATGTGTTATCAATAAACTTGAGCACTTTTTTAGCATCAAGAAGGATTAACTGCGTTATTAAAAAATTCCTGCAATTCCTTAAAATAGATGAAGGAAAACATAGTCATTGTACCTCTTTCAAGTATATCAGTGCTCAAAATTTGTACTGCATCTTATATTCAATTCTCAGTGGTATAAATGCCAATTCTATTAAAATTACAATAGTCTTTTCAAAAAATTTCGGGAATGATTCCAATTAAGATCGAAATTCTAAACAATTCAAGGGTTTGAATCATAAACATTTTCCTTTTTCTCATATGTATACAGATCAAATATATGTTGAAGTGGTTAGTTAAGTTATAGATAAACTCTTCGACCCGCCACAAAAGCACACGGATTAATCATGAAACCGAATGACCGGCAATACTGGCGGGAACTGTGGTTTAGTTCTAATGACCATCATCGATCACGGAACAACCCTCCCCGTAGGAAGTACAACCCCCCACACCTATTGTGTACCCTCCAAGGGTGGAGAGGTTCAACCTCCATGCCGGAAGCATCTTATAATTAGGATTATCCCTGGGTGAAGGATTGATTAGTTAAATACGAATATTTTTAAAATCTTTACTATTCTGTAGTTTAGAATTTAAGATATTTCATAGTCTATTAACATGCTTATAAAATCTTGCGATACATTTCCCTCTTAAATATAATTTTCACATGCAGTCTTGTTTGGAGTACGATTGTAAAATAAGATTTAGTGGCAATTGACCTATTCCTTTGGTGGAATAGTTGCATTACATTATACGTATACAAAATTTGATAACTAGCATATAAAAAAAACTTAAATACTAAATTATCTCCATAAACAAGGAACATAGCACAAAAAATAGTGACCCATCAAAAATTGACAAAAAAAAACCCCAATTCATTGCCAAAAAAAAGGGAAGAAAATAAGAAACTTACCCAATTAAGATTTCAACAGCGAATGCTGAAGTGACAACTCAAACTAAAGGTTATTTTTCTTAAATGCTGTTAGCCATTTTGATTTGTATCCGTCTACGTCTAAAAGGGCACTTTTGGTCAAAATTCACAATTTCTTTTTATTTTTTAAATTTAAAGTACATTTATTTAGCTTTCAAAATCTATAATTATTTTTCTTCTACGGTTATTAGAAATGGAGATATGGAGATTTGAGTAATTCAAAGTAGTCGAAAACGAAACCGGAAGTGCTCACCGGAAGTTGATATTTTTCGTCTTTTTATCAAATATCGCTGCTTAAATCATAAATTAATTAGTTTTTTTTTCAGACTATAACAGACTATATGCGCCACTTAAGTTTGTATTAGTTTTTAGCTCTTAATATACAAAGGAGATTGGCAACAGTTGTTTCTCGAATACTGTTCATGTTTGAAAACATCTGCTCACTTCCTGCTATATAAATATATATCTTTTTCAAGTGAATATTGCTTAATTTGACCTTAATACTTTTTTTACAGTTTAACAAGTGTTTTGAATTTAAAAAGTGTTTCATACATGCTCTAGTGATAAGCAGTCCATATATGGGCAGTGTCTAACAATAAATTAAAGTTAGTGTAAATACCAACGTGGACTTTCCTGTAGAAAAAAAAGTTGAAAGAAGGCAACAGGTCTTCTAAAAACATTATTAAAATCATTAAATCAAAATACATGCAGCTATATACGAACAAATTTATTTAAAAAATGCTTGCACGGTAAGACTCAAACTGCTAATGAAAGCGTCAATAATCTTTTGTGGACGATTTTTCCGAAATGTATATTTATGGAGCTGCAGACCTTACACTTAAGGGCATCAATATTAGTAATAACTTTTAATCATATATTTTCTGGTCTCTACATTTTTTTTTCTGTACTGGGATTAACTTCTGGGAATTAAACACTGATAAGCTTTCTTTCTCTTGATAAAGAAAGAATCGTCACGTCAAAAAGGCAATCATTAAGTGCCACAAAAGTTGACAGAAAAAAATTAAAAGCAATGAAAAACATTAAAACATATAAAATTGTTAACAAAGAAGATGTATTCTATAAATGTGGTACATTTTAAAAAAAGATAAATAAAAATATTTTTCATAAAACATCAATAAAATCTTTAAATGCATTTTTTAAGAAACTTCTTTTTATAAAAATTTTGATACGCAAAACATGATATCCGAAAAAATTATGAATATTTTTGCATGAAATGCTTTATGCATGTTATTTATACTCTCCTAAAGGCAATGAACTAGGATTATAGTTCTGAGATGAGTAGTTTTCTGTTTAGAGCCATTTAATGTTGTTTATGTGTGTGAATTTTGATAAATTTTGAGTTGGGAAATACTCGAACTGCTATAACTTTTTTATAAATGCAAATATTTCTTAGATCCTAGTTCATTGCCTTCACTAAAGTTGTACAAATGCTTTCTAAAAAAAGAATGTGAAAATATTGATTAGAATTTCTGCTAGGATGTTTTGCATTTTACACTAATTTTCTCTATTTTTTAAGCTAAATTCCCCCATTTGACAAAGTTGCAAATCAAATAAAACTTTTTTAATGGTATTAATCCTTGTTCTGAATTGCAATGACCTAGAAAACCAAGTAAAATTTATAAATAAAGGGTTTTTTCAAAAAATTTTCTCCGGACGTAGACGGATACCTTAAGCAGACCATTCCATTCAAAAGAAAGCTTCGTTTAACAACAACGCGTGATTTAATCCTACATCAAATTTACAGGCAGCTTAAAATTTCACAGATCAAATATACTCAGGTAAAAAGAAGGAACCTAAAGTATCAAAGATAGAATTTTTATAGCAGATGAACGAATATGTATGTTGACATAATTTCATTTTTACTTTCATTTTCTCCCTAGCGGCATTTATCTGAACCAGACTACGATTTTTCAAATCGTCGGTTCAAACTCCAAATGGATATAATTTTAGAAACAAGGAAACGTCTAGATTCATCATATTCAATTGCACTTTTAAAGAAGACGTGCTTAGTTACATTTTTATTTATAATCTGTACATAGTATAAAATGAAGTATCCTGAAAGTGTCTGTATGTTGGAACCCCAAAAACTCGAGAAATAGTTTACGGATATTGGAAATATTTATACCATTTTGTAGAGCATTTTCTGGGGAAGGTTTTAGTACATTAATCACTTCTCATACCATGACGTGTCTGTCAAGCGCATCGAATTACTGAATTTTTATTTTCAAGTCTGCAATTAAGCCGCAGAATTAAGTATTTAAATACTGAAAAATCAATATGAAACGATTTGGTATCCCAAATGCTCCATATATTATTTAAAAAAATCAAAATAACAATAAATTACCAAAATAGGATGAGTTATCAAATTAGAAAATTAAATAAATTCGTATGTCAAGTGGTTAAAGTCATATCAAAATAAAAAGAGGATTTTTATAATTGCGATTTTAACTTAACCTTTCATACTCGAAAACCTCATGTTGCGCATATGTAAATAGCAAGATCTGTGGTATGCATATGCGATACATTTCTCTGATCATCTGATTTTAAACAGCAATTCAAATTTCCTTATGCACACACGAATTAAATGCAACCTTGGTCGGAAGAGGAAAGAAATGTTCGGTTAGCGAATATCAGAGAAATGATCTCCACACTTAGGGAAGGAGAGTCTTTTGATAAGCGAAATAACCGTCTCTCTTTAAATCGTTGAATTTCAGAGACAGAATGAATCTCCTGAGGAGCGAAATGAATGCCTATGTTTTGTATACGGACACATCCTATTTTTACCTATGTAATAATCTAAATATTTCTGAATGTGTGCCACAAAAAGTTATTTTTTAGCTATTTTTGATAATAGCTAAACACATTTTTATGTTTGTTTGATACTGCGTAACATGCCCATGTCAAATTGGGTGGAGGTTATACAAATTTAAAAGTAATTTTTTTTCTTGAATGTATGCCACGGACAACCCTGTTCGGGGTACTGATATTTAATTATAAAACTGCATTTTATATTAAAAAAAGTATTTTATCTTAGATCATGGAGTTGCTAGTTCCAAATCGATTCTTTTAAAAGTTGCACTTCTGATGCGGACCTATTGCAAAGTTAAATCTCTTATCTTAAGCTAAGTGCCCTCAAGCTTGTGTTGTAATGGGAATTTGTAGAGTGTGTTGCCAGGAACATAGTTTTAAAGGTGTTTGTGGCAAATGTTAATTTTGTAATATGATCAAAAAAGTATGATATACATCTCAAGAAAATACTAATGTGATTTCAGAAGAACCATTAACATCGCATCAATTAATTGCTTGACTTACTAATTATATCTAATTGCAACTGCAAATTTCATATATATTTTTTTAATAACGATTATTTAGATAACCCACTTTCCAATTAAAGCTAATTTTTCAGAAAATAATTCTTCCGAACTCATTTGAATTTAAAAAAAGAAAAAAAAAGATTCATTATATTAAGAATAGTTTTGGCTTTTAAGGTGAATTTGATATTTTAAGAATCATTGCAAATTTGTTGTTCAGATGAACATCTTTTTTTCGAAATTATATGAAAACTACTGTTACAGGATGCTATAATTTCATATAACTGAAAACAAACTAAGCTGGTACATTGTACCATACCAATGATTAGTTAAATAAATTATCCAAATAAAATATTGTTACATTTTTAGCATAACGGGTTCGGATTGAATGGATTTTATTTGAGGACAGCACACACAAATATTTTTACAGCTATTTACAGGTTTTTACAGGATGACTTGATAAAGCAAAAGTTTAGATAAAAACAATCCAGCAGTCAACAGTCACTTACAGCTTAAATGCAAGTCTTACGCACAATAAAAACTGACTGCAAAACAGCTATCGTATAGCACAGTAACAGTAAATCACAGCGAGCTCAAATACAACCTTAACAGCAAACGTAAACACAGATCAGTAATTCGTTAGTCCAGAGATACGCTTCTCTTCCGAGAAAAACCTCTCAACTAACTAACTAACTCAGGAGCTTCGGCAACCCATCCCTTATATAGCCGAGCAAGCACGGGCCCCAAAACACGCGAAACTTCTCAAAACACCGCGAGCGATCCAGCGGCTACGAGACTATTCCTTTCGCCACTCCAAAACGGCTGGCTCTACTACTATGCCACCGCGTTCTCCTAACCTGTAGCAATGAAAGAAAATATCAAAATTATTAAAAATATAAATCTCTTTTCCCCATTTTCAAACTGTGACTGTGCCCCCCCCCCCTGTAAAAAGGGACTGTGCAAGCAAATGTGGTGAGTATGTAGCTAAGTCGCACTCTTGGCCCTAGCTGGCGCTACTTCAAAAACAAGAGATGCTCCTTTCGGCTTAAATCTACTGCTGTATCAGCGGGGGAGGGGCTTGTCCATGGCAAGAGTCATTAGTAACACCAACAACATATGTTTATTGTGAATGAAATGCTTAATATAGATGGCTCATTCTAACAATAATTCGAACATCTAGCATCTATTAGTAGTGTCGTAGAATCATCTTTCTCAGATGAATTTCCATCTGGCTTTCCATCTTCTAAAAATTATTATGTATATTTGTTGTTGTTCTTTTGTTTCGCTTTACAACGGAAGGTAGTAGCTTTTGAGTGTACTTTGGATACTTGAGCACCCCAGTGCAGAAGTCTGACTACTAGCTCACACGTTTAACAAATCAATTTTACGAGGCGGACTTCATTCATTCATACACAGATCGTAATTTATATCTGGAACAGAGAACGAACGCCTCTGACCCAATACCCCCAGTGGTATTACTCTCGACTTAGCTGACTTTGCGACCACTACAGTTTTAACATGCACCACACAAACGAAGAGTCTTCTCCTGGTGGGTGCGAACTCGCAACCCAAGTTATTCCCTAAGAACCGGCTCTCCATATCATGTATATTCTGATATCCAAATGATGATATATTTTCTTCAAAAAAATTTCGATATGAAGAAAAATCAATGAAATTTTTTCTTTAATATATCGTTTACAATAAAGTTTTACTTGACACTGTCAATAGCGAAATATGCATATGATAATTCAGCTTGCAACCCCATTGGGGAAGATCTTCATTCAGCAATTTTTACAAGCGATATAAATCGGTCCCATTATTTAGAAACAATGTCTTGACAGCAAATCTTCAGTGGAAATACACACAAGTCCATAACCAGTACCAAAGAAGTAAATTCTTGTTCTCATTCTTAGTGGCTTGGCAAAAGTTTGTAAGAATCTAACCAGCAGCAGCATTTTTGTGTATACTTTATGTTTTATGCAATGATCCTTCGAATAAGTGGCCATATTCAAATTTCCCTGACCTAATAATGACACTTTAGTTCCTACATCAAGAAATACGATGCAATTATTTTTCGAAATCTTCCGCTCCAACAAAAAATTTTATTAAACGTTTAAGGGCAAATTTATATTGTCGTTGTTGTTGTTGTTTCTCATCCCCGTGACCAACAGAGCAAGATTTTTTCCATGAACTCTTTCATCCTGAGAATGTCCAGTATCAAAAGGGGTCATGTGCCAAGTCCTGCTTGGTAAGCCCCAGAAAAGATAAAATGTGGCCAGGGGAGGCATGTGCCCCATTTCTTGAATTACATTGAAATTTTACTAATTGTAATTATATTTGAAATGCAATTTTAAATTATTATAATGTACTGAATAAACAATATATATTTGTTTCTATTTCAAGAATAAAATATATCTTACTTTATTTCGAGAAATAATTTCAAATTTCTATGTAGTTTTTTATTAGTATGCAATCAGAGATTTAATTTTTGATTTTAATAATACGACTCATAAAAAAAGCAGAAGTCTATAATCAGTTCCTAAATTTTATTGTTTTTCTCATAAACTTTCTCACTACTTTTTCAATTCCTACTATAAGTTCACACTCTCCCTTTGCATATCTTGTTCAAATTTTTAATCATTAATAAAATACTCTTCATTCTCATCCATTCGGATGAATATATAT
>JAOUZG010041123.1:997108-1015016 GCA_026289955.1 Argiope argentata | reverse complement strand
CACACACACACACACACACACACACACACACACACACACACACACACGCACGCACGCACGCACAACATTAAAAATTTATTTAAGACATGTCATTAAATGAAACATATTCAACATGAGGGGGAAATAGGCCGAACATTCTTAGTTTATTCATAAACATAAATCATTAACCCTCTATAAACTTATAGTGCAATGAACAAAACGAATTTAGTTTCACTACAACCATGGTACATACTTATAATTGGGCAATATAATTAAAATGTAAATTAAAAAATAATTACAAATTGGAAATAAAATTATTTGGTAAAAATTTGTAACATTAAAACATATTTTTTTAAATTTAGGAAGTTATCATGAATTAAAAAAATCTTTAATATATTAAAATTCTAATTAAAATTTTAAGAACATTGTTCGGATGAGTACATTATTGCCCCTGCTCTAGTCAGGTAACTTATAAAATGCTATAAATAACAGCAATAACAAATAACTTGATTTTTAAAAGTAATTTATTGACGGTAACACTGAATAAAGTGATGCATATGTGATTTAATTGAAAATATTTATAATCAACATCCCAACCAAACCAATTGCGTATCAAATGCGATTGTTAAAAATGGAATAATTTTAAATTAGAAAGTTTTTTTCATTGTGCATATGCTGTTTATTCTCATAAAGTTATTTTAAAATCATGCGAAGATTCAAAAGAACATCTGTAGAGCTTCGATAGGCTAAATTTTCTGCTTATTGTATAGATTATAAGTTCGAAATTCTATTCTAGTACGGATCCAGTGCAAAGCAAATGGAGTTTGAAATTCAATCTCAGTGCTCTCATGTTTAAATGGGACATATTTCCTATGCCATCTCTTGATATCTGAGATCTGTCTGCTAGCCAACCCCTCCTAGGATATATGGGATGTAGCTATGCGTGCAAAATGCCCAGAGCCAGTAAGAACGAAATAAAAAATTTATTTGCCTGATTTTTCAAGCGTGCTCCTTTTTATACACGAAAGACGAAATTCCCATGAATTGAATTGTTTTTTTGACCTGGCCACACTTAGTGGTCAGATGGTTTACATGATTATTGGATAAGAAAATTTTGATTTAATCCTGTATATATAATTTTTTGCCGGCTTTCTGGCACAGAGGTAGTGCATCTTCCTCGTGTTCTGTGAGTCCCGGTTCGGGATGGTTGTTCTTCTGTGTTCTATGTGTGAATGTGCCCCCCCGTAAAAAGGGGTTGTGCAAATGTGTGTGATTCATCCTCATAATTAGCTAGAAGTCAGACTTCTGACTTCGAGTGTTCAGGGGTCCATACCCTCAGAAGCTACTGCACCCCCCTTCCATGGTTAAGAGCAGACTCGACATCATCATATTATTTGTTAGGGCTGCGGTGGCCTGGTGGGAAAGTTTCGGCTCATGAGACGTAGGTTTTCAAGTTTGATACCCAATTCCACAAAAGAACCGTCGTGTAAGTTTATCTGACACTTTAAATCTATCATGAACAAACATCCTATTACTAGCTTGGAGAGGGGGGAGGGTGCTCAGGTGTCATCCTCGTCATCTGACAGTGGTTAAAAATTATGAGATCCTTCCCAAAACAGCTCTAGTGTGTCTTTCCAACGGGACGCTCATATAACTGAACCAAAACATATATAATTTACTCTTCCATATGACTGGCATAGCAAGTTCAAAGCTCTTCCTTTCTCCAAAAAGCGGAATTTTAATACTAATATTAGGAGTGAATTGGCTTTGTTAGTTTGTTTTATATGCGCAACAGCCAAATTTATTTATACTATGTGAACTTTACTTATAATAAATTCTTTCTTTGCAAAGTATTTTTAAATTTGAAAACTTGATAAACATATGTCTCTTATTACTTTAAAAGTTGCATAGTTATGTTCATAGGACTATGCTTCTTCTATTTTATTCTCATATCCTCTAAAATTTGAAATAAAATTTTTAAAACGGAAGCTGAAATTATTACAAGTGAATGAAATAATGCAGAAATATCATTTTGAACATACTAATGAGCATGTTTTATAGTTTAACTATAAAACATGCTCATTTGCCAGGATAGCCTTGTTCGTACAGCGTTGGACTCATACTTCTTAGGTAGTGAGATCGAAACTCATCGACCAAAAGATTCCCCGAGTGTGTGGTGGCTGGCACTCGTTAAATCTGCCGTGGTCCTCCATGTCGAGAGTTATACTGGGTCAGAGGTGATCGTTCTCTGTTCTAGGTCTAAATTACGATCTGTGAATGAATGAATGAAAATGCATGAATGAAGTCAGCCCCCTAAAAAGTATTGTTACGTGTATGTAGCTAAGTCGTACTCTTGGCTCTAGATGGTGCTACTTTTAAAAAAGAAAGAGACGCATATCTTCTACGCATAAAATCTACTGATCTTATCAGTGGGGGCTTGTCTATGGCAAGTGCCATAAGTAACAACAACTAATAGCTCAGAGAATACTTCAATAGCATTGTCTATATACTACAAAAAAAAATTTCAGGCTATAATATCAATAATGCTTTTTTTAATTCATGCTCAAAAATGAACTAAAATTCCATGTTGAAATAATTGCAAAAACGATGAAAATATTTGAGTTTCATGGCAACGATCAAATAAGGGCAAAACATATTTAAAATTAACTTTAAAAATAAATAAAATCCTTTTAAAAACATTTTCCTGCAATAAAGTTTACATCAAAGAAATATTCGGAATTTTAGGACTGTGAGATAAGGGGATTTTTATTACAATATTCTTGAAAATTATGGCAGATGAACATGGAAGTTATGCAAACTATTTGAATAATTAAAATTCTAAAAGAAAAATGCTCAATTTGCACATTTGTCTTCCATAATTATTCAAAAGTTGTTAGCTTTAAGTCTAGTGATCTGTCCTATAGAATGGACAAATGTACACATATATTATCAGTTAACATAACACTTTTAATTTCAATTAAGATAAAGATGCGACCAGCAGCCGTATTAAGGACTCCATCTGTTGATCAGTGATCAAAAGTAGAAGAAGGGAGATTAAGATGGAGAAATCAAATAAACGTTAGCAGTATGCAAGGTTAGCAGCATCACAGAATAGAAGCCTTCTACTAGATAGACAAAAGACAAATTCAACTAGATGGACAATAGACAAATTCAACTAGATAGATAATTGACAAATTCAACTAGATAGACAATAGACCAATTCTACTAGACAGACAATAGACAATTAATAAATTCTATTAGATAGACAATAGACAGTAAAAAAATTCTGCTAGTAGACAATAGACAGTAAAAAAATTCTGCTAGTAGACAATAGACAAATTCTACAGTTCTTTTTTTTATTCCCTAAGAAATGCTTCTTAGTTTGTTAATTTGTGCTTTTTTGTGGGATTTGCGCCTTTTTAAATGCAGTTTGATATTTGGAAGCTTCTTACTGCCAAAGTTCTTAAGTACACGGAGAAGCACATAACTATATTTACCTCCCATTTAATTTCCTGCGAATTTATTAATACATTATTTAAAAAAAACTGATTTGAAAAGGTTATCTATAAGTTATTTTGACATCCAGTTTGTAAAGAAAAAAACAGCAGAAGGAACAGGAAAAACATCAACGAAGAAGCTTTTTTAAATAATGATTGGATAGTTTCAATTAACTACATTTCAATGCTTTTATTCGACTATTTTTTCTCCATATTTTAAAAACAGAATTTTGTATTTTCTAAAATTCAACTTATTGAAAAGTTGAAAATTATGCACTGTGTCATTATGGGTGAGGATTTTCTATTTTAATCGATAAACTAAAATCGAAACAGTTAATCGATAGATTAAATGGAATATTGATTCTATATTAATGGATAACAGTATGCGGGCAAATTATTAAAAAAAACATGTCAGAGCCCCTTAATAAATATGATGATAACTTCAAATTAAACATTAAAATCGTAAAGCTTAACAAATATCTTAGTTAAAATGTGTTAATTAAAATCGATTTTTTTAAAAAAAAACTTTCTTTTTTTAATTAAAAATATTTTTTTCATCTTAAGTTTCAGTTAATTTTATATTCCATTTTTCTATTTTTTCAATAAATCTTAAAATTCGAAGGAAAGGGCGTCAACTTAAAACCTACAAGAAGTACGAACCCTCTTGATAAAATTTCTTTTGAAACAGTACTACAGTTTTAATATTTTATTACCATAATCTTTTCATTTATATTCAATTACTCAATTTTATAATAATGAATAATTTGATAGTAATGAAACAGCAATTTTAAAGATTTACTCCAAGTTTTACAAAGTTTCAGTGGGCCAAATGCAGTAAAGATTTATTTAATTCCGGAACTTTAAATATTTATCTATTGCATTTTTCCATTGTTAAAATAATTGATAGTTACATTAAAAGTATCTTATTAAGATTTTCGACCATTATTTTAAATGATAGCATTTCTTGCAAACAAAAAAATTATATATATATCTGTATATATCTTCTACCTCTGTATCCTTTTAAAAGAGTCCTAATTGCATCAGTATACAAAAAAAGCAGAATCTTTACTTTATAAGAATTATAAAACAGTGCACTGTTATTATGGAACTTTGATCTAATACAATCACTTTTAAAGCAACATTTCGAATAAAATTACATAATTTAAGTAGTCGAATTGAGATAGAAAAGAAATGTACCTAAATTCACTATATAAATTATGAATTCGGAAAAGGTTAATTTTATTTAAAATTTATCGCGTAAAATAATTGAATAAATAAGAAAAATAATGTATTGAATCTTGCACCAATATATATAAAAAAACGAAGTATATTTATTTTATAAAAATTATAGAACAATGAATTTTTCATCTAATACAATCATTACAATTGTACAAATGTTATAAATTAATACAATTGTACAAATATTAGCAACATTTAAAATTTCAATGCATGTTTTTAAGTGTTCAAATTAATATAAAAGGATTAGAATGAAATCTGCTCTGCATATTGCAATGTATCATGTCAGAGCATTATTTCTTGAACGGCAAAGCACCATGTGCTCGTGTGAGTTAAATTATGTTTTTATTCATTTTAATTATTTCATTGAATGAGTCACTTTAGTACTGCAAACAATCCAAAAAACTTTGGCATTTATTTTTTTAAAAAAATCTCACATTTCCTATTTATTTCATTTAATCAGAGCTTTTCTAAATGCAATGGTGACGCTTATTAAAAGCGAATTTCTTGAGACGCTCCTGCAGATAATAAAATTCTTATTTTTCGCTTACGGATTCTTGTTGATGCCAAAAACCTCATCCCCAAAACAACATCATATTCTGACTTGATAATAGAAAAAAAAGTATATGAATTCACCATAAAAATTATGAATTCGGAGAACGTTAATTTCCTTTAAAATTGTTAATTCATCGCCGAAAAAAAAATAAAAAATAATTTATTGAATCTAAAGCTATATTTATAGAAAAGACGTTTAAGGACTTCGGTAATAAGTTGTTGGAATTAGTTCCATAAATAATTCATGGGACGACATTTTCAACGTACCCATTGGAAGTGCTACAAATAAAACTGTCAAAATCCCTTTATCCAATTTTCTATTGAAAATAGACAATAAGAGCTTTGACCAATGGTCATCCCTTGGGATCATTTTTCATCTCCAAATCCTTCTAAGGGTCTGTCTGGTCACTGTAGATTAGAATCCTCCTAGTCTTTTTTTATGAGAGATCTCATCCGGAATTTCTAAGCGATTGAAAAAACCCGAGGACGGAGAGAGCTCTTGTCGCTGGAAAATACCAAAGATAAGACCGCTGGGAAGATATGTTTATCAATAAAATTTGACAAAGATGGGAAAAAGGGAAATGTAGACAATATAAGTCTTAAATAACGGTCGAAAATTTTGTTTAATGTTGGAGGACTTACTGAATTCTTTTATTTCATAGACGATTAACAGAATATTTTTAGTTGATTTATTTGAAAAAAAAAATACTAAAAAGCTAATTAATTCCAATATTTTTAACTGATTTTTTACTGATGACTGACTGATTATTGATCTTTTTATAATACTGATTTGATTTTTATTGATGATTACTGATACTCACTGATTACTGATCTTTTTATAGTCCTGATCTGATTTTTACTGATGATTACTGATCTTTTTATAGTATTGATCTGATTTTTACTGATGATTACTGATCTTTTTATAGTACTGATCTGATTTTTACTGATGATTACTGATCTTTTTATAGTACTGATCTGATTTTTACTGATCATTACTGATGGTTTATAATGATTACTGATTTTTTTATAGATTTTCTTCCAGATAAAGAAATATAATAAAATCGTTTTTTCACTAGTTGGTATTCGGTGCTATGCACTCTCAGAAGAAATAATTTTGAAAATTACGTTTTAGGAAAGATGGAAAAAAAAGACAATTGTTTTTCTCGACAATAATTACATTTATTGAAATTGAATTATATATAAAGGATAGATATAAATATAAATATTTCATATTTTTTGACATTAGAGATAATAATTGTAATACATAAACATCGTGCAAACGCAAGTAAAACGTTGGCTAATTCTGAACGGAATAGGATGAACAGTAGCGAAGAAAATATGAACGAACAAAATTACATTTTTATATCTTAAAGAAATAATGTAAATAAAAATAACAAAGATCTCGAACAAATTAATGCATTTAAATAGAATGCTTTTTAATAGAATCATTTGGTAGTGCTATGCTTTGTAATAGAATCATTTGGTAGTAAAATCGGGGTATAGATGTACCCCCCCGTAAAAAGGAACTGTTCAAGCGACTGTGATGAGTGTGTAGCTAAGTAGTACTCTTGGCTTTAGATGGCGTTATTTTAAAAACAATAGACGCTAATTCTGCTTAAAATCACTGACAACCGTCAGCGCGCTTGTCCATAGCAAGTGTCATTAGCAACAACAGCAAAAAAAATCTATTAATTTATTTTTCATTTGGTTCTGTTTTAGGAGATGTTCTAAAAAGTAGACGCGACAATATTGTTTTCTCTCACGTTACGCAACAAAATCTTTTGAATAAGTCAATACAGAATGCAAATACAACTTTACAATTTTACTGACAAATTTAAAACGAATCAATTTATTATGCGAGGTCATAATATTTTTTTTTAAGTTTTGATGAATTTGTTTTGTTGTTACTGTATTGCCTTAATATAAAATGTGATGACTCAATGTTTTAAAGAAAAACTTCAGTCTGGAAATCCTCAATTGAGCTATTTCTGTTCTTAAATATTTTGAAATGATATACCTTATAACCCTCCCAAAATGACATTTTTTTTAAAATCTTTTTGTTTTTTATAAGTAATGCTTAAATGATTTAATAATTATAATTTTTCTGTTATTATCTTTTATAGCACTTGCCACAGACAAATTCGCTGAGATTATAAGCGATTTAATCCTAAACAGCGTCTCCTGTTTTGTAGTAGCGCCAACTAGGGTCAAGAGTACGATTTTTGCTACACACTCATCATATTAGCTTGTAGAGCTTCTTTTTACAGGGGTGTACAATCACAAACTTTGCAGATAAAACACAGAAGAACAACCGCACTCAACCCGGGAATTGAAGATCTTGGTTAAAACACGCTATCACTAAGTCAGGTCATTCTAGTTTTAATTCAAATAATTATGGTATTTCTAATATTTGAAACATTCAAAAATAATGGTGATTATATAATTTTTTAAGAAAGTTAACGGGATTAATATATTATTTCATAGCCGTTGAAATAAATTATATTATTGGTTTTTTTAAAGCTAGAAGGTAATGATGAAACTAATTTTGTACTATTATTCATTATAACCATGAATTACTTTATTTTTTTATTTTTCAGATGCATTTCTTTTGGATTTTAATGGGGTCGTTTATACTTTATTCAGAACGTAAGTGAATCCCTCATGCTGACTTCGGAATAAAATGTTGATCTAATTGAAACTATGATCTAATATTATTTAATGTTGCCAAAAGCTCTGAAATAATATGAAAATAAAGCGATACTATTTTCAATTAAAGAAAGGATTGCAGTTGCTACGAAAAAAATTCTAAGAATTATTATTTTGAAATAATATTTTAAATTGATTTGGATTATAATATACAGGGTGTCCCGTTAATATTGGGACAAACTTTAAGGGGAGGTAGGGGACATGAAGACAAACGTTATTCAGTGGAAACCATGGGGCGTAAACGTCTTCTGAAGGAGCTAGGGGATGCTAAAGTTTAAGGTCCAAAACTTAAAACGATGATTAAAAATAGAAAAATTGGTCGATTCTTTTGCGGTTTTCGCTAAAATCATTCTTTATATTACCTTTTCCTTTAAAATATTTTTTAAAAGTAAACTTCAAAAAACGTCGATAGAGGACGCTTTAGACTTTAGAGTTACGAACAATTACTTTTTACCGTTATTTTTTGCATGGAGTTAAAATTATTCTAAAGTTTAGATTTTAACTTAAATTTTAAATCCAAAATTGGAAACATTGGCATCGGATAACTAGGAAAAATTTAACTGTGAACCGGGTGGAGGAATTTAAATGCTCATAAGAACTGAACAATATATTCTATTTTGTTGCGGTTTGTATGTAAATCATTCCCTTGGTGATTATTTTCTTCAAAATGGCGTACAGCTTTGGTGTCCTCATTTTTTGATAGAGGCCACATCCGACACCCTTCCAAAATTTCAATTCAATCCGAACCCGCTACGCTAAAAACGTAACAATATTAATGAAACGTAACAATATTAGTGGTATTTTCACTAGCGCGAAAAATGTGCTCTTGCAGACGGAATGCAGTTAGCTGATGGAACAATGATATTTGCTTTGATGATGTTTTTAAAACACATCATTTGCACTCATATACACATTTTAGAAATCCTTCCATGATCATAAAACTGCAGTATATTTTATATATTTGATCCCATGCCCATTTATCGCTCAGTTGAAAAATTCAAATTCTTTAATTGTCTATATTTAGATTGCTGCGGGCGGAAACTCTTGATAGGATTTCTTGAAATGATATATTTTTTTGTCGATTTTATCTCACTCAACGGCATAGTTCCAACGATTGTTTTATACAATATTTCACCTGATATGTCCAACAATCGACCCGAGAAATATCTAATCGTTTTTTGACATTTTCTACTGACGCATTCAGCTTTCTACCAGAAAAACTGCCAATCGCTTTATGTCATTTTCAATGCACATCCAACCATCTACCAGAGAAATCTCAAACTATTTACACGCGGAATAATTGGGATAAAGCCATCTTTTATATCTTTATAAAGCCTTTTATATTCTAAAGGGTGTATCATATGTGTTATTTACTTCCTTTTAGATCTACGAAAAATACACGCAAGTAATCGCAGAAATTAATAAAACTTTTTTTTAAAAAAATGCAATTTTTTTTAAGTTTAAAGCATTTCTAGCGATTATTTTGTAATAGTGAAGAAATATTTATTTTAAATGATTTCTGGAAATTAATTAAACATACAAAGAAATTAAATTTTCGCAATAAGTAATTTTCTTTAAAAATAATGAAAGAACAAATAATTAATATTCAAATATTGCTCAATGTACTATAAAATTTTATACCTTAATTTAAATATTTATATATAAAGAAAAATAATTAAAGATAATTATTATAAAACTTAATTTTTGCTATGTCACATTCCTGAAAATTTTGACATTATCGATCTTGTAAAGTCAGACGTTTTTCCTGATAAAATATATAAAGAACTCCGTTAATTACAAGAATTTATCTTTTTGTTTCTTTTCTGCTTGAATCACAAGCAACAAAACAAGCAATTATCTTTAATTGGGCTTGAATAAGTCTTAATGATTGTATAAAGAAATGATTAAACGGAAGAATATCCTCCATTTTTTAGGTGAAAGCATTTAAGTTTATGCCATTGATTTTCTTAAAACAGCTTTAGCTTTATATCTGATACTAACTAAGACTTTATTACCTTTTAACAAAGGACCCTTTTAAAATTGTAATTTTAAAATTAGTAAGGAGGTATATTGATGTTGTCATTTGAAGAATTCGTTTTCGCCTTCTGTTATTAACTAAGAATATTTGGAAAGTAAAATATAATGATTCATTTCTGAATAAAATATTTCTATTTGATAGAATAAAGACTACGAATTTTTTAGTTGTACATGCTTTTGTTGTTTCTACTTTGTTGTTTTCATTGCATATAGATGGAAAAAATTGGAAAACAAGTGTTGGGCTCTTAAAATAATAGAATTCTCTTGCCTTCGACCGAGTTAATATTTCCTGTTTAATGCCATCACTTTCTTTGAATTTAATTCAATAAAATGACTTTCCAAATATATAAAAATAACAATTAACTTGGAATTGCAATTTATCATATAAGGTTAATAATCTTCATTGAATATGTAGGTAATTCAGCTTATCATAGAAACAACGAACTTTGAGCATCAGTACTATTTAATTTAACGATCAAATTTTAATATGAATGAAACCATATCAATTAAACAACCAATTCTGAATCTAAAAGCAACTAATCAAATAAATAAAACTAGAATATAGATCAATATTGGTTACTATTCCCTAAGAATTAATCATTGAGGTTATTGAAAAAAAATATTTGTATTCCCAATAACCCAAGGTGTTGTAATAATAGAGCTTCTGTATTTTCATAATATCTTGTAGTATAAAGAATATAGAATAATAAAAATATATCCAAAATATTTTAGTGACAATACTATTTTACAAAATTGTAACTTTTATTAGCAGATTAAAAAAAACGGGGTGCATGACTTAATATTCCAAGGGCAGAATTTTTTAGCTTTTGGTCGAAGCACTATTTTAATCTCATCTTTAGTCTTATCATTTTCGTTGAATTTTGTAAAGTAAGATATATACAATCAATCTTGAATATATCATTGTTGTTGTTTCTAATGGTACTCGTCATGAACCAGCTCGTTGACGCAGTCATCGATTTCAACTGCGTATAAGGTGCGTATCTTGTTTTAAATATCGCCAACTTTGGCCGAGAATAAGTCTTAGCTACTTAAGCATGACATTCCCTTGCACAACTCTTTATTACTAGAAGGTGTCCACGAAGAGGGTGTACAAGTCCCACAGACGTATTTCAGATAATATTCTTGGCAACAACTACTTACTTTTATAAATCTTTATATTGTCGAGAAAATAAAGTACTTACGTATTATACCATCTTCGCCAACAATCGCCAACGGTTTGGTAACTCATTGCCGACGGATTTAAATTTGGCGAGAAATTTAAACGGATTACACCATTGTCGGATTCCCATAATTGGCGGTTTAGCAACTCATTGGCGACGACTGCAAATTTGGTGATAAAATTGGACGGTATAATACCTTAAGAACCGAAAATAAAAGCATTAACATTATATCAGAAAAATTAAACTCAGATCTTTGAAGAAATCTAAAAATCATTTTTCAAATTAAGTACCATAAACATGTCATTTCAGGATTCAGAAGTACTTTCGAAACTTTTACTCATTTAAGTTCATAAAACAATTAAGAAATTTCTAGGTCCAGTAAAAGCGAGCTATGCTTCATTTCTAGAAGATATTTTACACAAATTTTTTTTATCTTGTTTTTAAGTATCGCCAACTAGGGCCGAGAGTATTTCTTAGTTACTTAAGCATGACATTCCTTTACACAACTCTTTATTACTATTGGGTGGGAGGGGGGAACATTCACACACCTCACAGATAGAACAGATGAAGAATAACCATACCCAAACCTGGAAGCTAAAATCACGGGGAGGACTTGCTATCCCTCTGCCATGACGTCAGCATATATCATTGTAACTTAATTTATCAAATAAACACATTTAAATATTTATTTTTCCAATAAAGCAAGATTCTTTGCCTCATTGTTTACATATTATCCCATGTTGTGCATTATATAAAGCAACTAAGAATATAAATAATGCACAATACAGATATCGTGTTAATGAGGAAATCTAAACTAAAACTAAAATTTATTCAAACCTGTAAACAGTATTTCTTCAAACTTGTAAACTCTAACAGAAGTCTCAATATATTTCTGCAAATATAAAAAAAGAATATTGTTACTTATAAATGTGTACCTTCGTTCTTTGCAATTTTTTTCTTCTGTTTTTGAAGATATTTGAGGGAGGGGGTAAAATTTCATCAAGATGGCCAACTATTCCTTTGAAGTCAGCAAGCATAAAAATAATAAATTGTAAAGTGAAATACAATACGTCAGGGATTAATAAATCAGGCTTCTCAGAATTTTACGTCAAGGAAGGACAGAAAGCCGTTCGCGCACAAGAAAAGGTCAATTTCAGACCAAGTTTCTTTATATTTTATGAATTTTGTGCCGAATGTCGGTTGAGCGTTCTGTTCCTGAACATCATGTTTCAATTCCTACTATTAGCTCTCTCTCTCTCCCCTGTTCAAGTTTTCAATCGTTAATAAAATACTTTCTATTCATCCATTCATGTTCAAGCAATTTTTTAAAACTTGTAGTGGATGACATTTGATGTGAATACAGTTTTTTCGAATATTAACTCATTAATTCTTTATTAATTAAAGACCAACTTTCGCCAAAAATCTTTATTTCTCAGCCACTAAATAAAAACCGAATTCAGTTTGATTTTTCCTAGCGTCAATGAAATTAGATTTAATATGCTTTCAGTCAATTATTTCAAACATTTATGTTTCATAATGTTTAATGCATTTAAAAATAAACATTGTTAATTAATTGATTTTTCCGATACATATTGAAGTACTTTCGAATCAAATAGTAACTAAAATGTGGATTACGAAAGATTTCGCATAGTGGATTTAAACATGCTTAATATTAAATGAGGCATTTTGCTTGCGGCATTTTTATATAATCGCATCATAAGTAATATTTTTTAATAGTGCTTAATTTTACTATTTTATTTTTAAACTTATTTGGAGAATACTTTTCGAAAAACAATAAAAAACAAAAACAATCTCTAATAAAGAACAAAAAAGTAATTTACAAATTGTTAAAAATGAAACTAATACTCATATGTGTGAAAATGTTTTGAATGATGTCCGAAGAAATATTTTAGGGCATCTAAAACAATAAATGAGTTTCTAAAAAAATTAGAAAAGTTTTTTTTATATAGTTTACATTCTTGTTATCCACATTTAATAACAAAATACTCTTGATGCAGTAATATTTTAAAAATTTAGATTCTCTATAGACTAAAAATTAATCAGGGCTCCACAAAACTTCATTTACATTACATCATAATCATGTATACTAGACGACTTTTAGACCTTTCAAATAATGTAGAGGAAAACAAGTTAATTAATGAAAATCATAAGTTTGCTCAAAATATAAAATACCAACCCTCAATGCTTGGTTAATTTTTATTCAGGAAAATTTGTAATTTTTCCTTTTAAAACATCCGTGCATTTTACCAAATATTACCGAAAGATATAATAAAAATGTAAAAATTTCTAATCTTATTCAACTGAGCATATATTGATTTAAAGAAGGCTATGAAAAATCATTTTACTAATTTAAAATATTTTCCACGCTAAATTATATGCATATATCCATTATATTATATATATAATTATTAGACCACAGTTATTAGTTAAATTACTAAATTATATTCTATTAGCCTTTATTAGACCACAACATGTCATATCCCTCTCTATATATACTCTATAATAAATTGATATAGTGATAAAGCACCAGTTTCTTATTGAGCATAATCAACCATTTAAATGTAAAAAAAATAACGATAGTAAAAAAAATAAATAAATAAAAATCGTTCACTTATTCAGTTAATAAATTTGGGTTTTTCTAAAAACAAACTATTAAAGTTTTTCAAAATAGCAGTAAAAGATTAATTAAGTTTATCTAGCTATTTTCAGCATCCATTTCCCCCTAAAAAAGAACATATTTTCTTTTCAATAATTTTAATTTTATTATCATTGTCTAGACTTCAAAGAAAAATGTGCTACGATAATTATTCACTTGAAATGAATTGCATTTTTAACATCCTATAACCCATTAAAATCTATTGAAAGGTTCTCGAAAGGCAAAAGTCGGAAAGCCATTATAATGAATCTTGTCGCTTAAAAGAATGTATGAAAGTCTAAAAAAATATTGTATATAAAAAGATCCTAAAATGATCTTGTTTTTTGACTGCAATTATCATTGTTTCTGGAACTTTAAGTATTCAGAATAATTTAAATGTTATCGTCTGCTTTACATAAAAAATAAAATAATTATTTGTTCTGTAAAGCAGACGATATATTTTTTTCATCTATGGCAAAAAAGAAATATGTTAAATGTGACATTGTTTTAAAATTAAAAATAAAAGAAATGATTGAGAGTAAAATTTCCTTTCAAGGATAAAAATATACAGAAACGTTTTGAAAGTTTCGTTCCATTCTATTGCAATTTGTTCTAAAATCGTCATTCCTTTGATTGTATTTTTTAAAATAAATACTATCAACTTAAATCTTTATTTCTAGTTAGAAGAAAAAATAATTTTTTTAAAGTGTGTTCTGAAAATGAGTTGATAAGAAGAAGAAGAAAATATAATCCGTAACGAGAGGAGGGAAAATGAGGATTAAAAATGTTTCAAATAAATAAATCTATGAATAGAAACAGCTTTCATTTTCATCATAAAAAATATAAATTGATGAAAAAAATTAAGAATTCAAATTACCGATTATTAAATCTTGGGCATTTGCTTTTTTTAAAAAAAACTGGTAACGAGTTTTAAATCCTAAAACGCTTATTTTCTGAATAAATAAATGTGATATTTTTTGTAATAAATAAAACGGAAACGAAATAAATAAAGAAAAAAAACATCGAACATTTTCTTTAAAAAAATTTCTATTTTTTTAAGTGCCAATTCTTTATTGGATTAAAAAGACATTCTGTTATTAAAAAGTCTTTTTTATTAAAGTATGCAAAATTATCAAATAAATTACCCTATTAATAGCTTCAAGTTTGAGAATGGGAAAATGAATAGATTATATTATTAAAATCACGCTTTTTTTAATTATCATTTTTTTATTTTTAGTTTGAGGCTGTATTGCTAAGAATAGGGATTTTTTTTCAAAATTTTCTTCTTTTAAGAAATGAATCAACGATTGTTTCAGTATATATTGGAAAAAAATTAGCGTTTCTATTAATATACTTTTCGATTATATTTGTCAAAAAATATTTTGGACTATAAGCAACCGAGAGAATTTTTTAGTGTAATGGAACAAACAAAACTTTGAATGTTGTAATTATGTCTTATTGATATATATGGTTTCATGAAGGCTTAACAAAGAATGCGAAAAGGCGAAAGAGGTGTCTTGTAAAAAACTACATTTGTATGTTTAAATAGTTCACAAAAAGGGGTTTTGCGAACATTTTTTGTTGCTGTAGTTTTAGTTATTACAGTTTTACATAACACATAATTACATTTTTTTTCTAAAAAAATTGTTTTAATAAATAAATCTACATTTTTATTTAATCCCCATGTATTCAAACATAAAGTAAAATTTGCATAAATATGCAGAGAAATTCTACAAATTCTAGAATAAAATGTTTTTTAGGTATCATTATTCAATTGAATACTAAAGCAGAAAAATTCGAGTATACCTAAGAAAATACAGATTAGTTATAATTTAAGGTTAATAATCAAGTTTATGATTATTTATTAAATAAAAAAAAATTTCTAACAGGTCATAGCTAATGAATGCTACAATTTTAATCACATATATGTCTAGTTTTAAAGCAACACGTGAGCGCTCTTAAATTAGGGAAACATCTTAAAATTTTGAATTTGATATGAATGTGAAATTTTGAACGTTTTGAATGTAATATGGTCTATATATCTATATCTATATATGTTCTTAATACATTCTATATATGTATTCGATATATTTTCTATATATGTATATATGTTCTAAATATGTATATCTATATATGTTCTTAATATATTCTAAATATATATATCTATATATGTTCGTAATACATTCTATATATGTATATCTATTTGTGGAATAAGATTCAAATTTGGAAACATAATTAACCAAATAAGGTCTTTATTTCTTAAAAAAATTCTTTTAAATTAAAATTTTATTGATACCTTTATAATAGAACTACAATGTGCTTTTATGTATTTTACAATTATCTATATTTTCATACGAAAAAGTAATAAAGAAATTAAAAATAATATAAAAAAGTAAATGTAATATAATAAAAATATTTAATTTTCATAAAATAAAAATTCTCTTATAAATAATTGTAACGAAAATTTCATTATAATTAAATCATTGAAAATGCATCTTAAATGCATATCAAAGACTACTCTTGCAAGCGATATTTCGTTAAGAAAATGAAGACTCTTAAAGAAACCTATAGAATTATTTTATATCTTAATTCGGAAATCCTTATTCAGTATTGTATCTTCTTCAATCATTAAGAATATGTTTTAAATGAATACTTTATTTAAGCTCATCTATATGCAGGGAAGAAATCAGTAGGAACTTCGATAATCAATACGAACTAAATAGTTATTATTTTGATATGAAAATTTTACACTAAAACAGTTTTGTGTAGCATTTTGCAGCAAATCTATTGAAGATTTGACCATCATTTTCTATATATGTATAGATAATACTAGTCTAAAAAAACACTGAACAAATGAAATTGAGTTGGTACTTAGTCTTTACAAAAAATTTCAGATTTGTATCACTTTTTAGATTAAGATTCTAAATTACATACTAAAGGTATACATTCTTACATTACATAATACTAACTTGCTTACATTACATACATACATACTAACATGCATACATACTAACAGGCTTACATTACATACAAACTAACATGCTTTCGTTACATACATTCTAACATGCTTACGTTACTTACATACTAACAGGCCAACATTACATACATACTAACATGCTTGCATTACATACGTATTAACATACTTACGTTACATACATACTAACAAGCTTACGTTACATGCATACTAAGGGGCTTACATTACATACATACTAACATATTTACATTACATACAAACTAAAATGCTTACGTTACATACAGACTAACGTGCTTTCGTTACATACACATAACTAGCTTACATTACATACATGCCAACATGATAGCGTTACATACAGACTTACTGGCTTTCGTTACACATATACTAACAGGCTTGCATTACATACATACTAACATACTTACATTACATACATACTAACATGCTTACATTACATACATAATAACATGCTTTCATTACATACATACTAACATGTTTACGTTACATACATACTAACATGCTTACAATACATACATACTAAAATACTTACATTGCATACATACTTATATGCTTACATTAGATACATACTAACAGGCTTACATTACATACATACTAACATTCTTATATTACATACAGACTAACAAGCTTACATTACATGCATACTGACATGATTACATTAGTTTCATTCTATCAAGCTTACGTTACATACATACTAACATATTTACGTTACATACATACTAACATACTTTCATGACATACGAAATGCAAACAATTACGTACAAAAGGCACATGCCTCATACGAGAAGATCAAAGCAATATAATTTGAGTATTTAAAATGTAATTCAAAAGATAACAGAAATAAATAGTAGTCACAAAGCTTTATACCTTAATTTAATTAAAGCATCATTTAGGTGATACAGAAGTACTACATTCGGTGGTTGCGAACGCACACACACACACACACACACACACACACACACACACACACACACACACACACACACACACACACACACACACACACGCACACGCACACGCACACGCACGCGCACACACACACACACACACACACACACACACACACACACAC
>JAOUZG010041123.1:982993-994872 GCA_026289955.1 Argiope argentata | reverse complement strand
CACAGATATTTACAATTTAAGTAACAATTGAAAGAATGATTCATTAAAAATTTGTCGTAAAATTTAGGATTCATCTGATATTCAAATGCAAAGATATTATTATTGGTATCTTTACAAATACAATTTTTATCAATTATTCTTAATAACTTTCAAAGAAATATCTCTTGCAAGCAATATATAATCTGCTTCAAATTCTTAATCAAGCATAGACTGTAACTATTTTATCATTTTTTTATATATATAACCTGTGATTCATACTAAAAACAATCCATTTTTTTTCTTTCAGCAAGTTATTCAAGTATTTTTATATTTTTCTTCCGCAAAAAGCAATATTTTTACAGTATTTCTTCTTCCCTGGATAAATCAATTTGGTTGAAGTAAAGTAACTAACAATAAATATACCAGGGGATATTTTCTTAAAGGGTAAAATTACGTTTTCCAAGCACTATTTTTATTTTTTCTTTATATTTATATGCTTTTAGCATTTCTGCTCTTTCTCCTCTTAAAAAGTATATTGACTTAGGATATTTTATTAACTTATATTTTTGTTTATGCTATTCCTGAAATTTTTTTATCTAATTTTTGTTTTTTGCTTCAACTAAATAGAAAGTTTCGAAGTAAGTGCAAATAATTTATCATTTTATTCATTTTTTATACTAAAGTTTTTATTATACTAAAGGTTTTTTTTACTGATACAAGGGGATTGTTTTGGGACAAACTATTGTTTTAAAAAGTGTTTTAAAGAGGTGGACTAATTTTGATTGGACTGAAAAAGAAATGATTAAATAATACTTTATGGAATTTAATTAGAAAATGTATTTGAAATTTATGTTTCTAAATTTTTATGTTCTAAAATTTTATCCTTATAATTCAGTTATTTGCAATTTTAAAAATTATAATTTTATAAAGTTTAATTAAAATATATTGATAATTAAATTGTTGGCTTGCTAAACTAGTCAAATAATAAAAATCTTGTCTTTTTCCTGAATTTTCAATGGTTTTGTAAATATCCGGCGAATTACGAATCCCATATATATATATATATATATATATATATATATATATATATATAGATATATATATATATATATATACAGAGAGAGAGAGAGAGAGAGAGAGAGAGAGCTAAAGAAATGAAAAAATAAAGTTTATTGTTTAATTTTGAATAAGGTCCAAATTATAAAATTTATAATGAGAGCAGCTTAAGAAATTGAATTTATTGCGCTTTATTTCATATTGTTGAATATCGAAAACTATTACAATGTTATATTTTTTATATATCATTCAGCTCAGCATAGAATCGTGATTCTAGCAGGTAAGATGTTTTGTGTGCTGAAGTTTCTAAATTAAAATTCAGATTAGGGCCGGGATTTCCTGGTTGGTAGAGCGTTGGACTCGTACTCTTTAGGTGACGGGTTCGAAGCTCACCGGCAAAAAGAATCCCCGAGTGGGGGGCGATTGGCGCTCGTTAAATCTGTTCGTGGACGCAAAGTCCTCCATATCGAGAGTAATATCACTGGGGGTACTGGGCCAGGGGTGATCGTTTCCTGTTCCAGGTCTCAATTACGATCTGAGATGAACGAATGATTTGCGTGAATGTAGTCCGCCCCCTAAAAAGGGTTGTGACGTGTGTGTAGCTAAGTCGTACTCTTGGCCCTAGATGGTGCTACTTGTAAAACAAGAGACGTTTATTTCAGGCTTAAATTCTGCTGATGTATCAGCGGGGCTTGTCCATGGCAAGTGCTATAAGTAACAACAACAACAACTAATTCAGATTACAATAAAAGACTACTTTTTTTTTTATCTTGTTGGAATATGATTTTTTGGGGGAATGAGATCTTTAGCGTCTACAAAAATCCGTAGACGAAAAATAAAAATTTTACTAACTGCATGAACATCACAAACAATCAGATTTAAAAACATGTTGCAATTACATTTACAAAAGCTCTGATTAAAAAAATAAGTTAAAAACTACAGCAAATAACACCTAGAAAAATTCCATTTTGAGCACGCGATTATATGAAATGAAATAAACAGAAAATGGGATATTTTTTAAAACAATAAATGCAAGACAAAGTTTTTTTTGGATCGTTTGCAATACTAAAGTGACTCATTCAATGAGAATATTAAAATGAATAAATATATTATTTAACTTGAACGAGCACGTGGTGCTTGGCCGTTCAAGAAATGGTGTTCTGACATGATACTCTGAAATATGCATAGTAGAATTCATTTTAATTCTTTTAAGAATAGAATATAAATTATGCAATGAAATATTGATTTGAGCATTTAAAATTTCTTTTTGCTTTTTTTATTTTAAGGACAGAATCGAATATTGCAGAAATCGTATATTTTTAAGAAAATACTTTTAAAGACGTGTTTTTCAAAATTTTGAAATATTGATTTGAAAGTTCTTAATTAATACATTAAAAAATCCATGTTTAAATATTTTATTATTTTTTATTAATTAATTTAAAATTCTCTTTTTTTCTCACAATCAATTTTTAGAAATCGTAATTTATCTTCTGGGTTTCATCTGGCTGTCTTTATCGGTAGTATTATAAACGACAAAAAGCTTTTTTAGGCTCCGGTCATTTTATTCATTTAGAAATTCCGCAGGAGATCATTCTGATAAAAAAGCAATAAAATATTTCTGGATTCTACTCAGCAGTGACCAGAGCAATGACCTCAGATAGCTTTGAGAATGAAAAATGAACTCAATCTATGGCTATGTAGTAAAATTTCTAATGATGCTTTATATTTAAAATTTTAAAGAAGAATTTATACTTTCTGCTTCGTTTTATATAATCTCCGAATTTTATTCTGGGAATATATTGCTTAGAATTATTGATGGAACGTTTTATTATTAATATAATAGTTTATTATTAAAAATAGCTGTATAATGTATTGTGTGTTATAACTCGTATTTATTTCCATTCTTTTGTAAGAGAATTTAAATTAAAATTTACGATAGAGTATTGTTAAATCTTACTTACTATATTGCACTTTTATTTATGGAAATTGCCATAAAAGCTATACAATTTTGTTGAATATTTAACTATTATAATCCTAATAAAATTTTCATAAAAATAATGCTACAATAATAACTAAGTGCATTATTTCAAATTTACTATTTCTTGGTCAAATGGTTTAGTTTGTAAAGCATCCGCTCAAAGACTCACAAAAGTTATTATTTGTATTATTTTTTATTATTTGTTGGTTATTTATTTTGATGCAAATAGTGGCTCTTTGATTTTAAATTTTCGAGATTTTAAAGTTATTAATGTTTAAAAAATACTACGTATTATATCTACATTATACGGAAGATATGGAATTGAAAATAATTTTTGTTGCCAAAATATAATACAAACCATATCTTGATTTGGTAATTGTTAAATTACACTTTTTTTATTGGTTTTCGAAGTATAAACTCTTTGTGTGCCAACAAGTATATTACAAGGTTAATAGATGTAAGTCATTTCACAATTAACAGTTGGATGAATTTCGGAAATAAAGATATATTCACAAATGCAAAGGAAAAAGAGGGAGAAGGCAAATGCACAAGTTAAATACACAAAACTGCTCACAAACTAGCAGAAACGCACAGTATCTGTTATAATACAATTGAAGAAGTATGATGAAATAAAATAAAACATTCAAAACACAAATAAAAAAGAATATATTCAAATATTTCTAGACAAACACACAAATGAAGTTTAAATAATATGGTGGAAAATACTATTAAAATAAGTACAAAAGGAAATGTAAGATGATTTATCCAGCAACAATTGCAGATAAATGAGGAGGCCAAGGTATATTGTTCTTTAGAAGACAATTCCTGAGTTTACATCTTTCGTGAATAAATTTAGTGCACTCAAATATCAAATGCTTGGTATCATGGACTGCATCACTGTAGCATTCTGTGACAAATTGATAAATTACACTTGGCGGCTCTATAATTTAGGTAATAGCTTACAGGAAGTACATAAGTTGTTCAATAGATTTACAGCTTATCACAGTTCGAAACGACAGTTCATTTTAAAATTTCTAATTTAATCAAGTTTGATAGGGGGTATAAAGTACCATTTATTATCTTTAATTTTTTAGATCACATGTATATCGATTTGTTTAATATTAAAAAGGAAATAACAAGTAACGTTATTAATAAGGAAAGAGTTACATTTGTTAAATAAGTATAATTCGGTTTTAACATCGACCAAAGAACGCCAAGATAAAATTTCAACAAATTTATAAATTGAAAATTAAAATTTTTTTCTAAGTTCTTATAATATAACAAAAAAAAATTACAAATAATTTACAGAAATAAAAAATAATGTATGAATCACTATATATTTTGATGATTGAAATCGCCAAATTGGCGAATTTTTATGCATATATATTTTTTCTTCCTACTATATTTTATAAGCTGAAGAATAAAGGTAAAATTCATAATTAAAGATAGATATTAACAGGTACTTTTCAAATAGATTTCCAAACGAAAAATTCACTTACGTTTCGGTTAGGGTTCTAAATAATGTAAAATTCCAACAAATTTCTTACAGCGATTTTAAAGAGAAAAATCGCCAAATACTGTAGAATTCCGTCAAATTTCTTTGCAATTCTTCGCTTGCACTCGGCTAACGAAAAAATACCCATTAAAGTATTTTCAATTGCAAACTAGTTTCTTCCTGCATTTATAAACAATACATATTTTTTTTTGGACAATAATATTTTTTCCATTACTGAAAAGAAATTATTTCGATAAAATGTTTATTATAAGGTTAAAGCTATATTAATGGTTAAAGCTATATTTTATATCTAAAGATAATTAATTAAAAATTAAAGCTATATTGTGATATAAAGCTACATTTTATAACTAATGATAATAATTAATTAAAGATTAAAACTATATTTTTTAAAGGCATAATCCAGAGGACATATTGAAATATCTGTCTTTGAACTTTTTATTCTTTCCTGAAAAATTTAAAATCGCATTATGAAAACTGCTTTAAAAAAGATACTACAAGAATGCAATCTTAGAATCTTTAAAAGGAATAAAAAGAGCGCTGTATTTGAATCTGTAAAAAATGGTGCTGTGTTAAAAGGATTAAATAATAATAATTTTTTAAAAGATTGTGTTTTTTAAAAAAATATTCCAAGAGATTTCTATAACACTGAGAATTTAATTTTTGTGATTATATAATGCGGCAAAATATTAGCTTATCATAGGGATCGTCGATCTTAGATATAAGAATGAAATAACTTTAAGCATAATTGTTCAAGAATAAAAAATATAAATCTAAATTGAAACATTTCAAATGCTTTAAAAATACTTACTTTTTTCACACAAAATTCAACTCTGTACTCCAATAAAAAATTAATAACTGTGTATTTTTGGGCAACTATATATAAAAATATTTTTAAGTAAAAAAGTATTTTAAAATAATTTTTAAAAATAACAGGATTTCATATTAATACAAAAGATGATAAATATAAAAAAAATGTTTAAAAAGGAATTAATTATGAGATGAGATGTTAAAAAGTGTTTTTCTTTGGAAATTACTTGCCTATATTATATTCTATTGAAAAGTATTAAAACCAATCAAATATCCAAAAATGTTTTAATGCAGTAATCAGTTAAATATTTTAAAATCATCGAAACTAAGATAATCTATAACATCGTCATTGACATGAATAAATGGAAAAGAAATTTTTATTTAATAAGAATTATTTGGTAAAATTTCATATTAATTACTAATTTTCAAAATTAGTTGGCAAGAACTTTAAGATAAGTAATTTAAAAGAGTACACAAATTAAGTATTTAAAACTCAAACATAATATATGTCCCACAGAAGTATTTGAGACGATCTTTTTGACAACAACTGCTTATTTTTATAAACCTTTATACTGTTGAGAAAATAAAGTACTTACGTATTATACCGTCTTCGCCAACGGTTTAGTAACTCACTGACGAAGGATTTAAATTTGGCGATAAAGATCAATGGCTTACACCATTGCTGGATTGCTATAATTGGCGGTTTAGCAACTAATTGGCGAGGACTTCAAATTTGGCTATAAAGTTGGACGGTCTAATACGTAGGTACCGAAAATAAAAGTATTAACATTATATCAGAAAAAATACTCTCACATCTTTGAAGAAATTAAAAAATCATTTTCCAAATTTTTTAAATATCAGAAACCTGCCATTCCATAATTCGAAATAATTTCGAAACTTTTACTCATTAAAGTTAATAACGAAATTAAGAAATTTCTAGGTCAAGTAAACACAAGCTATACTTCAATTCTAGTAAATATTTTACAACCATTTGAAAAGTAATTATGGATCTTTCCTTTTCTTTCATGTACATCACCGCCTTCGGAATAGCCCAATACCTTTTGAGACCTTTACATATTAGAAAGGTTACTTATTGATGGAGTTTGGACTGTTTTGAATAAAAGGTTTAGTGACACTTTTAATTATGATTGTTCTTGTATTTAACTGAGAATGAATCTTATGCTTAAAAGACGCTAAATATTTTGTCAAAAAACTGTTATCTCTCTCTCTCTCTCTCTCTCTCTCTCTCTCTATATATATATAAATAAGGAAATATATATAAAATTATAAACCGATTTGAGATTTTTTTTTCAATTTGTTGGGCTAAGAGTAGCAAAATATTTTTTTTTAAGAAGTATAAATATAATACAAGTAAGTGCATAAGGAACTTAAGGTAGATAATACGATATTTTAAATACAATATTAAAAATATAGTTAATAGTAATAGTAGTTAAAAAATTAATTATAAAAAATAGTAAATAAAAAAAGTTAAAAAAAGTTAATAGTAAAAAAAAGTTTTTAAATATGATATTTTATGTAATCAAATTTTTCCGAGTAGTCTTTTTAAAATCGTCTGAATTTGGTTTCATTTTTTATTAGGACAGATATATTAAATTTGAAATTTTCATAGCACGTGTTAATGATATTGTTCATCTTTTATTTTCTGAAATTATTTGAAGAATTGAAAAGTAAGAACCATTTTCAAACGATTCGTTATCTACTTAATGAGAGACTGCTCTGGTTAAAAAAACCAGAGGGGATAAAAAAAATTATTTTATGACTACTTAGGAGCAAAATCTTGGAAATTAAATTTCTGATTTAATTTTCGAAAATTATGAAAATTTGAGATAATATAAACACGGTTTCAATAAAACAATGTTATGTAAAGAAATCAGTATGTGAAACTGTATAATCGTTTAACTGATAATGTGAAATTTTTGTAAATTTTATAGAAAAATGTTTTTTTGTGTCATTTTTCGTAATAATTTCTCATTATGTTATATAATTCTTAATCATAAGAATAAATAAAGATTGAAATGAAATCTGCTATACATATTTCAATGCATCATGTCAGAACAACATTTTTTGAACGGCAATGCACCACGTGCTCGTGCGAGTTAAATTATATTTTTATTCATTTTCATTGTTTCATTGAATGTGTCACTTTAGTATTGCCAACGATCCAAAAAACTTTATCTCGCATGTATTGTTTGAAAAATATATCAAATTTCCTATTTATTTCGTTTCATATAATCACGAGCTCAAAGTGACATTTTGCTAAATTTTATTTGCTGTAGTCATTAACTTAGTTTTTGTGAATGCGATGGCAACGCTTTTTTAAAAGCTGATTTTTTGAGATATTCATGGAGATGATAACATTTTAACTTTTCACCTACGGTTTTTCTTTTATTTTTTGCTTACGGATTTTTGTTGACACCAAGCACTTCATCCCAAGAACAATATCAAGTTCTGACGTAATAATAAACTGTTTATAACAAAATATTTGAAATTGCTTAATGATTCATGTAATGAAAAAAATTGATTATTTCTACTTTTTTGACTCTGATCTATATATTAAAGATTTGATAGCTTTGAAATTTATCAATTAATTGAGAAGTAATTAAACTTTTCTAATTTGCAAGATTTTGAGCATATAATTCAATAACCTTTTAAAATTGAAAATGTTTGTCCTTTTATTTATCTTTCATCTAAAATAAATAAACTGTATTTGTTCAAACCTTTTAGCTTTTAATTGAACTGAAGTTTTTTAGATATCTAATTAATGCAGATATTTAAAAATTTAAATAATATTTCCAACTTTTTTACAAAACAATCATATCGTTCATATATATATTTAAATAATAGTGAATCTTAAATTTTAAATAAAAATATTTTGACATTTTATCAGATGTAGTCGCAAAATTCAGTTTTAGCTTTGGTATTTGAGCAAATAAGCGAAATTTAAAATCTACCAGATCATTTTATATTGAATGATATTATTCCTTTAAAATATTAACATACTCCATATTTATTTATTTTTATTTGAGAAACTGTTTTTAATAGCATTACGTGACGAATTTCTAAAGATCAATAATTTCTCCTATTCAGCCACGGTTTTATCTTGTTAGAAGGAAACTCTCTATGTTATAAATATTTCCTCATGTTTTTCTTTAAATCAATTTTGAATTGATTTTGTTAGAATAAAATTGTTCTTTGTTGTAGCATTTTGTTTTCATTTATAAATACGTTTTTCATATTATTCTTAGTGAAATATGTGGTAATTTTATTTTAGCCATCATATTTTCCGATGTTTTGTTATCGATTACCTTATATTAGAACTGGTTTCTGGATAAGAATCACACCAGTTTTACAAATTTATTTCAATAACATTTCATAATTTAATTGTATTCTCTCCAGTTTTCTTCAAATATGATTTTTAGTCCCGAACTATAAATTTCTTATACAAAAATAGTTTAAAATACAATTTTAAGAATTTTCTAACCGAATAAAAGCTTAAAATATTTTTTCATCGTTTATAACATTTTCCAGATTTTCTTTAATATTTTTCTTTCATTCTCGTTTAGGGATATCCATGATCATTCGGTTTATTTTTCGATATTTTGATATCGATTATTTGATACGAAGAAAAATTCGATAACAAGAATTTAAATAGTTTTAACCACTTACTTCCTAAAAGGATCTTTTGTAATTTAATAAAAGAATAGTTTACATTTTTTTTCAAAAGATTCGTCTTTCAGTTATCGAGTAATAGGATGAGAAAATTGGAATATTTAGGTCCATGAGATGGATAGTGTTAGCATAGATTTATATAGTAGGAATAAAAAATTCCTTCATTTAAGGATTCTTAAATTATTATTTGAATATTAACCTTAGAAATGTAACCTTTAAAAAACTAATAAGAATGATAACCATTCATCTCCTAGACGAAGTGTATTCAAAATCCATTTTTAAAGCCAATTTAAATAAAAGCATACTACCTGCAGATAATTTCATAACTCTTGCTTGTTAAATAGGATTAAAATATTATTTATTTATTTCGAAGCAATCTTTACACATATATGCGTGATGTTCTCCGCACATTGCTCTTGAACATAACAAACAAAAATTGCGCGTCATTCTGCGCAAATTATATGGATAATATGCACAATTTTTTCTTTTTTTTTAAATTTCGGATTGTTCAGGTCGTTGAATGTTTAAATTCAATTTTAGAAGTTCACTTGTAATAGTCCTTGTTGATCGGGACAAAGTTAATATGCTGAGACGCTTCTGCATCCATGGAGCAAGAGGAACTTCAATAAAATCTTCGTCTTCCGATTCATTCTCACAAGTAGAATTATTTTCTTCGCTCAATTCTTTCAATAATTACCGGATAGCTTCTGTCCTACCCACAAATTTTCTCCGTGAAAACGCTTCGACATCTCCAAACATACACAGAAATACCTCCTTAATACTAATGGAACGGATAACCTTTCCTCCCTGAAATGACTATTGTTCTGGATATACTACAAGCAGAAATATTCCGGGTAAAAGGAATGTTTTGTCTATTATGTAATAAGCAATAATATTGTCACTGTTTATCCTAATTCTTGTATTATGTAATAAATTTATCCCTCTCTTATAGTGAAAAACTATTTTGTATTTCTTCTAATATTTCATCATACATAAACATCCGTTCCTTACAAACAATTCTTCAGAATTTAAAATATTCTTTCTTAATAACTACCTTAGATGAACAATTTTTCCTCCATATTATAAGCTTTTTAGGTTGTTAAAAGCTAACATAGAATGTTTTTTTTTAAATTTTATATCCTTATTCTGCACGACCCTAATTTTAATTTAATCTATCAAATTGTAAATTATTGAGAGAAGTGAACTAAAACTAAAAAAGTATTTTCTACGAAATTAAACAGGAAATTCTATTCCGAACTATCGCCCCTGAAAAGATTCTTTTAAACATTGTCTAAATTACAAATTCATATTTTGATGTGTAAGTTTGAATTTACTTACCCTATTAAAAACATTTTTATAGGCCGTGGTATTGCTTTTTAAAAAATTATTACATTTAGAAGGAAACTGTGCAGAAATAAGACTAATTTCATTAAAAAGTATATCTTGTCTAATGATTTAAAAAAGTCATTTATTTTTTGTGAAGTAGTCTTGGGGAGATATTGTTATCAGTTTTTGTAATTGAATCATAGCAATTATCTATTAACAGGCATTCTTGCCTATTTTGTGTGCTCAATTAAATTTTCTGTTTAACGAGTATTTCTTTTGAGTTTTGTTAAGGAAGATTTTGGAAACAGTGGGCAAATTCCAGAAAATTTTAATAATATTTTGCAGTTTTTTTAATTATTGAATCTTTGAATTAAGTTCAGCTATGATGATGATGATCTCGTGTATGCTTTACAACGGCGAGTGGGGGTGTGCAGTAGCTTCTGAGGGTATGGGCATACAATTGTTTACATGATGCTGTGGTCTGAAAAAGAATTCCAGAAATTTATATATTCTTACTTATGGCATATTGTCTCTCTTCAAAGCAAAATCACCAAAAAGCGAAAGTATCATGTTTCAGAGGCGAGAATTTCAATATATGTAGAACTCTACTTTTTAAATTGTTGAAATCTTGAAGCAATGTTTGCATAATATAATTTCTAAGAGCATCAAAAGTTTACAATTTCTGGTTTTGTATGTTTATATTTAAACATGATAATTCAAAAGTTTAAGAAGCTATTGTGTTAAACTAGGTAAAGGAAAAATATAAATTGATTTTATCAAATTTTAAACAAAATATATCTTAGATATATTTATTTATCTGTCTATTAATATTAAAGTAAGCATGATAACAAAGAATATATAAATGAATTTTGTCAATTTTTTCAAAATCAGTATTGTAGATTTACATCAGTTTTTTTAAACATCATTTGTCGAAGGAAAATGATACAAGTTTTAATTATATTACCAGATACCTAAAATGAAAAACATTTGTTAGTAAAAGAGTGCAAGTCGAGATTAAAATTATTTTAATGGTTAATTAAATCAGGCAGGAACAAAGAATACAGAGAAAAATATTACCGATGATGAACATATCTGCTTATCATTAAATCACGGCATAGATAGTTCTTGTTCTGTGTTTTTGCATCTTATTATAAGTAAGGTGAATATCCATTTTATAAGTTTAGAAAGGAAAAAGAAATTTAATTACTTTAAAATTAAAAAAAGTAATATAAAACATAAATTTTTAAAATCAATTCCGTTTTTGGATATAAGAAAAAATTTAGGAAGTCAGTAAAAAGTCGCCCTAACAATTACAACTACAATAAATAATTATTATAAAGGCGAGAAAGTTATTTTTAATTATTTAATAAAAAACTTAATGAACTAATATTAGAAAAAAAAAGCATTAACATAAAATATCATCCGTTACAAGTTTTTAAAAATTTACTTGAACTCGAGTGGATAAATTGAAAATTTAAGCTATATATATATATATATATATATATATATATATATATATATATATAT
>JAOUZG010041123.1:954168-969367 GCA_026289955.1 Argiope argentata | reverse complement strand
CTATCTATCTATCTATCTATCTATCTATCTATCTATCTATCTATCTAGTGACGACATATATTATTGTGTAGACTTTTATTTATTACTTTATTATAATCATAAGAAATTATTATTAATGACGTTTACTTATAATAGCAAGTACATAAGGACATCCATGCCTTATATATATATGTGTATACACACGCACATAAAGTTTTTATATATGTGTTATGTTTCCTCCTATAACGATTGAGTCAGTTTCAGTTAGTTTTGCACATTTGTGTGTCAGGAAAGATAAATAGTACAACTAGTTTTCCAAAGTATAAATGTTAAATGTTTAATTTTTTTGATTTTTTAAATGTTATCATTTTCTGTAATACCTTTGACTTGTTGGTTGATTTAAGTTTAATGGCACAAGAATCAAAAATAGTCTATACTGCTGCAATTATATGGTTTCAGATGATACCACGAGGGAAGTTTCGATAGAAAAAGTGCATTAAAATTCAGTTCAGTAAAACCTCAGTGATCAAAACTTGAGAGCGGTAAAACAAGTGAATTGAAAAACATTTATATAAAATAATGAAGCCCAATAGCCTTTAAAAAGTTAAAATTACACTGCTAAGGAGGTTCTTCCCCTAATTCCCGGATTTTAAGTGAAGACGAGTTAAAATATTTCAACAGCTTTTTAGAAACTACTTTATATAAGATATTATAATATTATTTTTAAGTTTAATCTCATTTCATTTATGTAAATAATTTTCTGCGTAAAATATGCTTGATTTTTTTTCTTGATTTTGCAAACAAATAAACAAACGATTTTGAAATGCAACAATATGAGCAAAAATCTGATCTAGATTAACTCTATGTATTTAACATTATGTCTTCATACATTTCAAAATCAGTATCTTTTTTGTTGTTATTCTAGTTGGTTAATATTACCTTTAAAAACTGACATAACTATTGTATTTTCTCATTTTCAAGCGGCACCAAGTGGCATTGGATCAGGTGGTTTGCTATATTATAAGGAGTTTTTGCATTTTGATATATAATTCAGAATTATACTTTTCATTAAAAATACAATACAAAAGCTTATTTAAATTCCAAATCATCCAGAGTACACCCTTCCGCTACAATAATTTTTAATTCATACATTTAATTCGCATGTGGTTAACAGATGTTTTGTGTAAATCTTCTCTATAGATAAAGTCAACCAATATTAAAAAATAAATAACTTAGAAAATTGAAACATCAAATTAGCATGTATATAATTTCTACTGTCAATAAATCCTCTGAGATAGGTTCCATCTATTACCAAATGAAACTCTGCATGATTAAATTGGTTTACAACCCTTTAGTCTTCCTATCAGCAAAGACATTTGTTTATAAATATTTCTCAAGATAGACATACCACGTCTAGATCATTCTGTTATTTAAGGGCGTTATTAACGCGTACATTCAAAGGCACTTCATTACCAAACAATCAAAAAGATATATAATACACTTCTAGTTTAGAGGCCTTCTACTCTACTAAAATTAAATTCTGTGTTTTTAAATTACAACAAATACGAATAATATACACCGTTATTCAATACTAAAAATCACAAGTTATAACAATACAGTAAGGTGAAATTATGTCCTTAAATTTTCAATGATTATACTTGTTTGTGGAATTCTATAGGAAAATCAATTAACTTTTAAATTGATCACTTTTGCATTACAGCTCACAGAAAAGCTGAGAAATGGAAGTTTTTGGTGTGGGTTCTGCTCGCTTTAATTTATCTTCTTATCGGCTAGTGACTAGGAGTTATTCGCTAAGTAATTTCTGGGGACATAGTCAACGTTCTCGTATGATGTCATTAGAGAAGAATTCAGAGATGTCACATCACATTTTGGTAACAATCATTAATATACAACAAAATACAAATGCGATAGCACATTTGAACGTCAAATGTTTGAACTAAAAGGAGATATTAACGAATTCAATTGCATAAAAATTGCCCGATTAAAAAGATTTAATGCCTTATTTTATTTGGGATTTATATGATCAATGTATTAAACATAATATAACGATATTTAGTAGTATGGTATATTGAAATCATAAAATGAATTCAAAACAGGCTAAAAGTATGAATTGTAAAATAAGTCAAGAAATTTGATGGTAATAGATTTATCATAATTTAAAGTAAATAATCGCGTGTTACAAGTGATAATTGAAAAATTAATAGTTTCCTTCAAATTATCAAGTTATTTGATTTAATCCTTTATCTTAAATAAAAAAAGAATTATGAATGATAGTAGTTATTCTTTGTAATTCAAATTGAACAAGCGATAGGTAAAATTAAATTGTTTGTAATCATATGTTTTGATTTTACATCGGAATCGTATTTTTCTTTTTTAATTTCTCTTAGAATCAATCACCTCATACAAATATGTTACTACATACTAGAAAAAACTTTTCAATATGAGTGAAACCTCATTTCATTAAAAAAAATAAGGTTGAAATGATATTGGGGAATGCAGCATAGAATAAGAAACAGATACCATAAAACAGTAAAATACAAAAGTAAAAAGTTGAAATTATAAGTGTAAATTTATAAGTATGCATATATTGAATTAAACTACATTTGTATACAAAATTTTAATGAAGCTGGAAACCGATATTACTAAGATTCTTTTTCATCAATTAAAGATACTTTCAAATAACTTTATAGAATATCCTTTTTCATCAATTCAAGGTATTTTCAAACAACTTAATGGAATATTCTTTTTCCGTATCAATATCGGATTTGAAATAAATAGCGAAAATGACATGACACGTATTGAGATTCTTACGAGAGAATAATGAAAACAGTACAGAAATGAAAAAAAATGTATGAAAGTTATAAATTTTTTTCGAAGAAACCAATAAAAAATAGGAAACGTAACATAAGATGTAAGATTAAAAATTCTTGATGCCAAGCCACAAAATAATAACGCGTGCATTTTACCAGTATAAAATAAACAAGTTGCCCGCAATTCTTAGTCAAGATAAATTAAATATTGTAATACATTGGATGGTGAACAGAAAGCAAATTTTATATATGAATTGTGATATTGTTACCAATGAGTATAGAAAAGCAATAGAAAATAAGTAAAATAAAAGAAAGAAATTTTCTTAATTCGTAGCAACAGTATTTTATTTCAAGTAACTAAAGCAACTGCATTTATAATCAGAATTTGGATTAATAATACCTAGTCTTCTAGTAAGCAATTTTCTTAAATTTATTCTTATGTTTCCCCTTCATTTTTTTACATCTAATTTCCCAATGATTAGAGCTATATAGATGAAGATGGATGAAAATTTTTTTACTCATAATATATATTTAATTAAGTGCCAAGCTCTTACATTAACTATGATGGAACATTTTATAATTTTACAACTAATTAAAACTATAATTTTAAACATTATAGTTAACAACTTTAAACAGATTTAATTTTTTACAACTCCATTTCTACTTTGAAATTGCCGTTTGTCCTGCTTGGCATCTTCAAAAAATTATTAAATTTAAATATTAAATAAATATTAAACAAACAAAATTCAAAAATATCTGTGCTATCCAGAGGGAAAGTTATAATGTGGTATTTTTGTTAACTTACATACAGTAACTTCTGCTTTTAACTTAAAGGCTAATATAATTTTCCCAATCCAAATATCATGGAAATTTTTCTGAAAACGTCACATAATTTTTCTAAATCGAGCTGGAAAACTTGATGAATCGATCAAAACATTTTTAAAGAGTAATGCTTAGTATTATTTATGATTAAGATTGTTTAAGCTTAAATACAGCTGTGAATTTAAAGCGAACATAGACATTCTCAGCAGTGAGCGTTCCTTGAACCGTAACAGACGTATCAGCCTTTTGCTCCGATGAGTGGCGCTGCTATCAGTCATTTAAGATGGCCGTTGCTCTTTAGACTTAAACAGCTTATTTGCAGCGAAGTGTTATTCGTTTTCCATGGAGCAAGGGACAAACGGCCATAGCAATTTACAGGTAAATGCACCCCACGTACGGGAAAAAGTGTATCTCTTTGAGGAGTGTTCAATGGTAGTTTCATGAGTTTTAAAAAGGTCGTGAAGACTTGAATGAGAATGAGTGTTCACTGGGGGAATCTGGAACACCCACCTTACAATCCAGACCTTGGTCCTAGGGATTTTCAGGTCTTCGGTCCATAAATGAAATTTCACATGTGTAGAAGAAGCCAAATACGCAGTTCCACAGCCAGCCGGAAGAATTCTACCACAGGGGGATCTCTAATTTAGTGCCCGATGGGACAAATGTTTGAACCGGATGTCACCTCATCTTAACCAGATGAGGTAACTATGTGGAGATATAATGTAAAGTACATAGTGCACTAAGTATATTTGTAAATATCTGTATATACCAGTTTGTGGCTAATAAAAAATAGGCACAAAGAGTTTTTGATTTGCCCTCATAGTAATGTCTTCTCATCTGACCTTACAGGAAACAATGAAACCTGCGTGACTGGTGGACAGCGTATAATAATGACTTAAGGCGTAGCAATACAAAGAGAAAATATGCTAAAAAGTCAGAAATAATCACAAAAAAATCCTCATCTGGTATGGAATTTTTTAATCTAATTTCTATTGCTCATATAAAAAAAAGAATTAAAAAAATTAAAATTTGAAACTCGTATTTTAACTGCAATTTCACTCTGTAATCACAAAAATTTGCATAAACCATTAGTTTGCTGCTAATGTTCGAGGCATAACAGGGATAAAGATAGGAAAATTCCATGTTTATCAGCGATGGCTTAAAACCTTGCTTGTGAAGTTGTTTTATGAAAATAAAGGAATGGCTGCAGTAGCATTTTAAGAGTGTTATTGACTTGAGAATTCACATAAAAGACTAAGAGGTACCAAAACAGGCTTGAAAATTTTGTTGTTCCTCAAATGCAACAACCTCAATGTCTTTATTCAATTACTCTTATGCAAGATGGAGCGCCTCCACACATTGGACTCTATGTACATCAGTTTTTGGGGGGCATTTTACTAATAAAAGCCCTCGTTTTTTGGCACACTAAATCTAATTGTAAATATCTTAATCTCTGTAACTTTTGGTTACTTGGATACTTAAAAACTTTTGTTTATCGTTGATGTCTGGTAACCTTGGTAGAAGTGTACAGTGTTCTGCATTTATGATGCCTCTTGTAACGTTTTGGTTGGGGCTACTGGTGAGTTGGACCGGAGACAAACTCAGGTCTTGGAGAAATAAAAAATCTATTCATTTCTAGCTATAATACATATATATTTCGCACAGGTGCACCTTCTTGATTAATGATTTTACAAGCACATAAGTAATTCATTTCAGAGTTCCATTGGGGAAAGGTGCTGTGCTTCAGATAAGTAAAGGAGTCTCTCTCGGAGGAGAAGAAATATGATGGCGTTCTAGAAACTCCCGCAAGATTCAGCCCGATGTTTGGACTTCTCTGCTCCTCGATTAACCTGCTGTATTACTGCAACGTAAGATGATGAACTGGCTGGAAGAGCAGCTTAGAAGACAGATGTTCAACTATTTCGGTCTTATAGGCCGGCCTTCGGTGGCAAATGACCAATCAGGATAATTCCCAACTTTCATTATTTCATTTGACCTAAGATATCTTTCCAATCACATGAGAGGGGAAAACAGCAACTAGAAAAGATACGTGTTGGCTACGTCTTGTTTGCTGCTTTTTCTCAAGAAGAATGGAATATCATCTGCCGCTGGTCCCCATTGTGCCGGCTTGAAGGGAGGGTGTATTTTATCTATTGACAGGGACGCATCTGCTTCTTTCCCTCGTTGTTTGTTTCAACCATTGCCCAGTTCAGTGAAGACCTCACAAGTCGCCCAGACACATTAGCTTGACCGTGGTGCTTAATTTTTAATACCAGGTGTCTGCCGTCTTCACATTTTACAAATTCTTCAGCTCTCTGTGGTTGCTTTCCCGTGGAAACTTAGTTTGCTACATTCCTACATTATCTGAAGACGTCACAGTCTGAATCAACTAATTACGATTCGCTGTAGAACAAGCTGTCTACCGAATCTTGAAGAAGGGGAAGATATTGTGCTGCTTCCCCTGCTTCTATAATGTTTTTGTCATTGAATTTTTGATACTTTCGAGTAAAATGTGTTACAAATGAGTATTTTTAAACTTTTCAGCATGGGTTTGATTGAATAGCACCATTTATCGGTGCTTCTAGAACGGATTTATTTCACATAATACATCCTATCATGTCTTGAATAGTATATTCAGCAATTTTGGAGCCTTTACACTGAGTAATCCGCTGTATATAGATCTTAATTTGGGGTGTTTTAATTTTGACCCCGATTGCCAGCCAGTAGATCATCAGCATTTTGATAGATATGGTTCAAAATGTAGTAAGAATATGCATTTTAGATACTAAATCGATGCACCTAATGTTACTTTCTGACTTTGTAATAATAGTTTTTATCTGTATTCAAACAGTTGTACTGAGAGGCTTCTAAAAGGAATTCTAGTAAAGTTTTATAGAAAATAAAAATCTATAGAAATTATCCGATTTAAGTTCTTTATGTCAAATTCCATTCATATAGCTTACACTGGTTTTTAATTATCATGTTCATGGATAGTCAAACCGACATAATTCCTCAAATGTTTTTTGGAGCCCAAGGTATTTTGAAATGTAAAGATTCTTGAAATCTCGAGTGCATTTTTCTGAAGGTTAGAATATTTTCATTCTGCATATTTCTTCTGTTAGACGTAAAAATCTGCACAGTAAGTTGATAGCCAAAAGCTTTGAAGATATATTAAGATAAATATTTTTTTTCTAAATTGATATTGCTTCCATAAGTTACCATTAAAATATTTTAAAATTTATTTATAATTTTTTTGTGCATGTAATAATCGGATACAGATTGAACATTTCAAGTTTCTACAATAAAACGGCATGCATAAAAATTACTTGTATTGAAGAAAACTTTTTACTGTAAATTCAAAGCAACCCTTTCCATTTTCTAACTCTCAACTGGAGTTAAATTGAAAATATCTTCATATGTACAGAATATTTACACAATTGCCGACATCCTGGCACGGAGGTAGAGCCTATTACGCGTGATCTGGGCGTTCCGGGTTCGAATCCCGGTTAGTGCATGTTTGTACTTCTGTGAGGTGAATGAATATTCCCTCTTGCGAAAAGGGGCAATGCATGCGAGTCGGTCTGTGTGTCTGTATCATCTTCATATGAGGTAGAAGTCAGACTTCTGCTCTCGGGTGCTCAGGGGATCGTGCCTTCAGAAGTTACTGTACCCTTCTTTTCGTAGTAAAATGGGCATGTCATCATCATCAACGCAATTTGATATCTTTTTCAATTCAAAGTTGTATGATCTATTCAGTTGATTATTTAAAATTCTGGAAGAACATTTGTATTTAAGAATTATTTGATTAAATTTCATTTCGAGCAGTTCCCATATATTTCTGATATCAGAGTTTTCATATTGATTTTATCCAGGCTGTAACTGCTGTACGAAATTCCGACACAATATAACAGGCAGAACTCGCCCAACGGGGTAATTTTCACCTGCAGATAGCTGTTACTAGAATTTCGACTGAAGCAGATGCTTCAAAGAAAGGCATTCCCCCTATCGCTTTATTGGTTATTGGAAACGTGCCTCTCCGACGATGCAATCTGGAATGGAGAGATAGGCATATCTGATATTTCAGGCACAGAGGAAATCGAAAAAAAATGGTATGTTTAAATCCAAATCTCACGTTTTCTTTTGCATTTAAATCTTTAATATTAACAGAATGCGTAATATATCGAAATATGTTTTCGCACCTATTAAATTCGCCATCTTAAATTTTACTATCTATTGGGGTGAACTACGTTATAATAATTTATTATTTATTTTACTGAAAGAATGTTGGATACTCTTATAGCAGCTTCTGTTTTTCAATCTGTTATTGAATCCGCAATTAGTATTATATTATATCCGCAATTAGTATATATATCCTCAAGTAGTATATATATCCGCATTAGTATTATTACATTAGTACATTAGTATCGAAAGTATTAGTACATCGCAAGTATTAGTATTAGTACATTAGTACCGCATTAGTACATTAGTATCGCAATTAGTATATACATCCGCAATTAGTATTATATTATACTAATTGCGTCACAATTTTTTTCTTTTATCTAATGTTAAACAAATTATAATCTAATAAGGTATTTCTTCACATTACTTTTAATAAGCAGTATGAAAATATTTTTGGTAACTTTTTAACTAATCCCAGGTAGCACATCCTGTAGTATAATATTGTATAATATTCTGCTATATGATATTATACTAAACAATATTGCGAATATTGATCAATATTGTAAAATATTGCAATATTGTGAATATTGATCAATATTGTACAATATTAATCAATATTACCAATATTGTTTAATATTGCAGAATATTGCTTAGTATCATATCATATAGCAGAATATTATACAATATTATACTACAGGATGAGCTACCTGGGAGACAAACAATTATTGAATCAATCAATTGGTAAAATATTTAATTAATTCTTCAGAGGTTTCTTTTATAATTTTTATCCTTATTTGTAAAAATAATGATTAAAAATACAAAAGAGAGGCAGATTTAAAAGCTACATTTACTATCAGCAATTGTAGCAGGTAAAAAGCATTAATTAAAATGTATGCAGACATTTACTATTTTGGATTCTTTAAACATTATGCGAGTAAACAATGTAATTGGTTTAAATTACAAATTTTAAGAATTTCCGGTGCTATGTGGGATGAAATTATTTTAAGTGGTAAACATGGAATTACATTAATTGATTTTTCAACAGTGTATTGTCATATACAGGATGTTCGATAAAGTTCTTTTACATCCTTTAAATTCCTAATGTCGTCTTGTTTAACCAAAGAATTAATATATAATATGACTATTCTGAATCTATGGAGCTTCTAGTTGCAAAATAATGAAGTTGTAATAAATAACTAAACAAATTAAAGGAGATCAAACAAAAAGTCTATTCATAAAAATCCATGCCACACAGGAAAAATTACAAAAAAAAAATACAGGAAAAAATTATATAATATTATCTGTAAAATTGTTGGAGATTTCATAATTAAAATTATGAACTTTCCATGACATCAAAATTATTATTTTTGAATTGAAAAAGTATATTTCCTGGTATTGTCATATGAATTTCCCAGTCAAGTAACGGTTAACTGTAATTTAAACACCGAAGAAAATAAAAAAAAGTTAATAAAAGTATCTAAAAAATGGTCTCGGCGATGATGGAGATCTAAGGATATATTTTTAAAAAGCTTACTAATATATTATCAATAACAGCATTACTTTTATTTAAATGTATATAGCTCTATTAGAAAATATTTTCCTCATTGAAAAAAACATAAGATATTATTTCGTGTATGCATAAGGTAAGCGTCTGACTTTTAAAAGAAGAAATGAATTTTAAGTTTCGTTACTTCATTTGCATATACAAAAGCAAAGTAAAGAATTTAAAGTTGAATATTATATTATTTACAGAGTATGAAATATAAAATACCGTAATGATAATTGTATCTGCGCATACTACCGTCGCGCCATCTGTATGAGAAAAAGAGTTTCGGTGAAACCCAGTGTGAGTGTGGGTTCGGAGAGTGTGAGAGGTGAATAAAGCATTAATGATACAGTCCCCAAATTTGTGTTCATTTACGTGATTTGAGCATCTAAAAACTGAGCTATCGTGAGCCAAAACAATAATCTATATGTGAAAGTCTACTTTTAACTAAATACTAGGTGTTCAAAAAGTTCCCATACTGATGATTTGTGAATTTATTTTACAAAAACAACAGGTTCAAAAAGAATTATTTCTATGTCAATGATAAAAAGCACTTTTAACATAACTAAGGAAAAAATACTGAACTTACATTTGTAATAAATGTTCTAAATGTCCACTCCTTTCTTGGAGACAAAGCTGAACTCGTTTGCGCATTTTTTAAAAGCGTTTTAACATGCTAGGAGTGATTTCTTGTATCCTTTGGGTAGTTGAGATTTTCAAATCATCTATTGTTTGAGGATCACCTTCATAAATTTTGTCTTTTAAATATCCCCACAGAAAAAAGGCCGGGATGGTCTGATCAGGGGATCGAGATGTTTTGTGATAAGTCGATCGCCGAAAAAAGCTTCAAGCATGTCCGTGGTTTCATTACTCGTATGGCAAAATTTAATATACTTGAAAAAAAATCATGGACAGTGATTTTTTAAATTTGGAGTACGGGAACTTTTTGGACACCCGGTATAATAATATTAATAAATAATATTAATTTTCAGTTTCGTAAATGCTAAAAATCATAAAGTTTCCTAATATTCATCATTAGATAGGATTTTACTGACTTTTGAAGCTAAGTTCATGACACGATTAATCATTAAAAGATGTGGAAGAATCCATATATTCCTCAAAGTTGCAAGCTCCAGCTTCAGAAAACCAAACGGATTGTAGGAACATATACCAGTAGAAATGTATGTGTGTAATCGGCATTGAAAAATAAATTTTCTATAAAATAAATCTTGATTGAAAAAAATGCCACTATAAGTATTGTACATTCATAAGCAAAGAAATTAATTTAAAGTTAAATATTATAGTAGTTACAATAATCAAATTAAATATTATAATAGTTTGTAATCAAAAATATCAAAATAATAATGTATATGTAAAAATCTAATTTCAAATGAATACAATAGTTCCCATGAAACATTCAATTTTTAAATTTAATCTCTGCTTTCAAATCTAGCAAAAATACAGCGTTGGTTCAGTTAGTAGATGAAGAAATACCCCCTCTATGTAATGAGGTTCTGTTAAACTACGAATTAATAGTCCAATGAATAGATATAAATGTTCGTTCGTTTCCTGTTGATAATAAGATGAAATGGATGGTCCCTTTCCGATTTCTATTTCGTTGTTAGTTCATTCAATTTATAAATAAAATGTTTATATTATTTTTAAACGTACAAATGAATATTTATATTCTAAGATGAAACTTAATGAACATTATACAAATGTTTTCTTTATATAGATAAATAACGTAATGAAATGTGTTGAATGGAACGCAGGCAATATTCATATGATCTGAAGTATGGATGTTTCGTAAGAAGCTTTCCATTTTTCATCATTAACTGTTTTTTATATCACAAATATTTTTTTTCAAAACAAATCTCTTTCTTACAAAGGAACTTCTTTAAAGATTTCGGAATATTATTTCTTGTATTTTTCTTGGAGCCTTTAGAAAGCTATTTATACATTCATTTTTTTTCAAAACAATGACGACTGTAAGACATTGAATGACTTTAAAAAATATTATTCGGAATTCAAAATCAAGATAAATGTCTTTACTTTGAAGTTATATGATATATTTATAGAAGTATTTACTATTGTGTGGGAATTTAAAAATACTGAAATTGAGATAAAAATCTTCTCAATGCGATAAAAGTTGTATTTAACAAAAATATAAGATAAAACATATTTAATTTCTTATCACAATGATTAATAAACATCATTATCAAGATTGAAATAGTAATAATTAAAAAATAAATTAGAATATTCATAAGTTAATGAAGAAATTTGTAATATAAGATCAATTATAAATTTTCTTCAAAATAAAGCCTGGCTGAAAATACCAAATACAATAAATAAATAAACAATTGAAAATTTTTAGAATATAATTAACGTATTAATAATTTTGAAATTATCTTTTTTTATCACAAATATATAACTTTAAAAGGGAAGTTATGTTTTAAAATATATCAACTATCATTTTAATTAATATCATATATCAATTTATAGGCTGTCACGTAATTAAAAAAATATTTGTAAATGTGAAGATCGCATAACTTCAGAAGCATAACATCGTATTGAATTACCTTTATTTATATAGATTGAGATGACAAAAATCATAAGATGCCTTCTAATAATGTGTCAAATATCCTTTTGTAACTGCAAATGACATGAGTTCAATAAGTCATTGGAAGTCTCCTTAGAACTAATCAGTCATACCATTTTTATAGATACGCTTGGTTAAGAAAATGTTTTGAAGGATATTAAGTTCAAACTGATCTTTAGAGTGCACCCCATAAATGACCAATGGGATTCATATTTGACAATATAAGAGGCCATATCATTCCCTGGAATTGGCCATATTGTTCTTCAAACCAATTGCGAACACTTGTGCCTCTGTGAGATGGCTCATTCCCATTTATAAAAAAAAATTGGATACGTGAAATTCAATGAATGATTGTAAGTGGTTTCCAAGTATATGAATATAAATATTTCATGTTAACAATCTGCCCATTTGAACCTGAATACCCAGTCCATTCGATGTATAATCTGCCCTTACTATTATGGAGTCCCTCTCCCCAACTTGCATAGTATCATGTGGATAAAGTAGGTCCATATCTTCTTAAGGTCTATGCCACATTCGTACCCAACTGTGACTCTTACCAAGTTAAATGACATAATTGACCAAATTACTTTTCCGGTCGTCAATGGTGCACCTATAATTTCATTTGGAATATATTTAACTTTCAGAAAAGCACGTAATAAACATTTAGCTTATTAATAACGAATTTGGAAATAATATTCAAACTCCTAGTGAAGCGGTGTTTTTCTAATCACCTCGAACATTTATTTTATTGAAAGTATTGGGAAAAAGTTTAAAAATAGATGGAAAAACTATTTTCTTTTCTTGGTATCGTATTCTAATCATAAATGTAATATAAAAGATTTATAAAAATGGAATAAATTTATTTTACTGTAAATATTTCAACATTTTTTTCACAAAAAGGTGAAACTAATAACGCATGAATTTATGCTTTTTAAAAAGAATATACTGGAAAAAACAAAGACTCTGCTTTTACGCTACTAAGCTTTGAATGTAAAACTTTTTTTGTATTTGCAAAATAGAAAAAAAAAACCAACAAGAAAATGAAGAGTGCAATATACAGACATTTACCATTCATCAATCAATTCTTTTTTCCAAAAAAAAAAAAAAGAATGTAGGAGCAAGAGATTTTTCTCCGAATCAAATCAATCCCCAACTGTAACTCAAACAAAGTATTTTCATGGATCATGGCCAAATGATGGCAATTAGAATGTTTTTATATTGAACAGATTTGAGACAAACAATGAAAAAGAAGTTTGCCTCTGGCAATTTTGCTCTGTTTCAATGCCAAAAATGTTTAAGCATTAACGAGTTTTTCCCAATAACAAAAGAAATGGAGATGATAGCAGCATTAAAATAATATTCTATTTTCTTCTGATGGTGCCAAAATAAGAAAGAAAAAGAAATAGTTTTCTTATAATCATATATTTTTTGATGACACATTTTATTATTATCTATTAAACCTTTTAGTGAATAATATTGATAAGAAAGAATGGCATCATATGTGTATAAGTGGTTTTCTGACAACATATTTCTTATTTATATCATTATTTCCCTTTTGAACAAGATGTGCGGTTATGTATATTAGAATCATTCTGCAAGAAATAAAATTAGCAATAAAAAATTATTAAAACAAATATAAAATGTCAAATTGACTTGAATTCTCGTCATTCGTGATAACTATAAACATAGATGTATTGTGTATAATACATCTTCTCTTACTCTAATTATTATGATAATGATTTAACTGCGTAAAAGAGTTTTTAATGATTATTATTTAACATGCTTCTGTATTCCGATTTTAATAATCATGCTCGTGATTATACTTTTTTTTCAATCTATAATATTTGAATTTCTGAAGAAAATAAGGTTTGTAGCGAATGAAGGTCGCAGTACGAACCTGAGATACTAAGGCCAGTTGCCGAATAACATGACCACAATACTAAAAGTCGACTTTTGTACCGTAGATGTTATCTGGCTTATGAAGCTAGCGTCACAGTACTTCCCTACGGAACGATTTTAATGCGCGAAGAGTTTTAGTGAACGTGTGATTGTATTGATGTTTCAAGTAAGTTTGACGCTTTGCTTTTGCTTGCTGCGTCAAGCTAATCTGACGAATTTGTTTTTCTTACTGCGTCCAGTGAGTCTGTCGTTTTTTGCTTCTGGTAGATGGTTCCACAATAGATAAGAAGGCTAAGTTTTCAAAGTTACCAGTGTGGCGAGTGAAGATAGTACGAACCGGCGACGGCTAAGGCCTTGAGCCGAGTAACATAACCACAATATTAAAAGTATACTTCAGAATCGTAGATGTGTCTGGCTTATGAAGCTATTATGTGTTGTTACTGCGCAATATTTTATGACAATTTACCTTGAACATGATTACATTATAGAATAAGTAATAATTTGAGTGCTTTCCATTATAAAAATAAACATTTAATATAAACATAAATAGATATTTTAAACTATTCTTAGCATTGCCTTACATTTTATTTTTTAATCTACTTTATTTTAGAGTAACGCTGGCTGTTATGGTAAACTGACTGAAAGTGGTATTTCTAAAAATCTTTTACCACATTCTCGACTAAACATGGTAATGTCATTCTCTTCCTAGCTAAAATTGAAAGCCATGAGCCATCATCCATGAATTAGGCCCTCTGATTTTTATTTTTAGAATTTCAGTTATGAAAGTGTTGTGCTTCGTAGCTGAGCATAATAATAGATTCCTATGTATTATGTACATGAAATGGGACCATAAAATTAACTACGGAATGAATCCAAATTGAGATATTAGGTGATTTTTTTTGGCGTTCAATTGTTAGCATACAATTTACATACAATAGAATATATATTTTAGATATTTTTAAGGAGATAAATTTCATCAAAACCAAGTAAAATCACAAATGCTGTCACAAGATCATATCCCAGAATTCAATGTGTTTTTGAGTTACCGCATTTTCATAGTATTTGATGAAACAATAAGCTCGGTTTAATTTGTTGGCAACAACTTCATTTATTGATGAAAATTAAAAAGGAAAATACTTTTAAAGAATGTTACAAATTTCCAGAACTATCATATTTACCTAATTAAATAAATTAATTTAAAAAATAACCTTTCCTCAATAATATTTTATGAATTATATCTTGGAAATGGATTACCTTTACTTTCTCTCCAAATTATGTATTTTTTGGCCTTTCAAGGCACACACACACACACACACACACACACACACACACACACACACACAC
>JAOUZG010041123.1:938661-952044 GCA_026289955.1 Argiope argentata | reverse complement strand
TGATAGATAGATAGATAGATAGATAGATAGATAGATAGATAGATAGATAGATAGATAGATATAGATATATAGATATAGATATAGAATTTATAAATATTTTTCTATAGGAAAGGAAGAAGAAGGCAAACTTCACAAAATAATTAATTAAAATTCGTAGGATCTACTAATCCGGTTAACTAACCGGTTGAAAAAGATAGTTAAAAATATAAAACAATAATTTTAAATTAAATCAAAAATAATAAATAAAAAAAATTCTAGCTGGGAAACAAAATGGAATTTCATACACTAGTAAAAATGCAACTTTCAATAATTTTTATTGTATTTTATTATTTATCGCAGTTTTATTGCATTAAACAGGTTTTAGTGAATTCTTCTTTTGTCTTTAAAGGAAGCCTCGCACTGGAACAAAATTTAAGGAAGTTGACTCTCTTCAAAAGTCAGGAATTTAAGGCTTCTTATCATTTCTTTTCCAGAAATTTTGAAAACCCACGAAATGAAAGAAAACTTTATTTCCATTGTCTTTGTTCTGAATCACAGGTTTTGTTTCAAATGTTTCTCCTCCAATGGAAAAGCGGAAATGAAAGTATCCTTCCTCCTAGATAATTTTCTCTGCAATTTAGGAAATAAAACTTGCAAAAGAAAAAAAAGGCATCGGTGAAATTTTCTGCCGTAAAAATAAATAGAAGGGGAGGCTTGGGAAAATATGGCTTGTGCTATTGAGAAGCATTGATTGGATTTTTCAGTGGACATCTGAGTTTTTATTCTCTTTATTTACAGATAGATAATTTAATTTCTAGATAAAATAGAAAAGAAAATTACCCTTTTTGAGTTGAACTTAGTTTTTATGTTTTCATTAAAAATGCCACAAAAAGGCTGAAAAATTCGTGGATATTTCTAATTAATCGTACTAAAGCGAAGTATTGTTGTTCTCGTGTTCCGTTTTACAACGGAAGGAGGGGTGCAGTAGCTTCTTAGGGTTTGTCATAGAACAGACTCTCCAACTTGCCATAAAGGCACACGGATTAACCATAGGAACTGAATGACCAGACCACCGTAACAGCAACACTGGCGGGAACTGTGGTTGAATCCTAATGGCCGTCATCGACCAAGGTACAACCCTCCCCGAAGGAAGTACGTCCGCCATTGATGGGATGAGTCTAACCCCAATTACTAGTACAGCCACCAGATTAGCTAGATCCAAACACCATACCGGAAACAACTCATCCCCAATTACGAGGTGCACCAGGTGGGGAAGCTTCTGAGGTTATGAAACCCTGAGTCTTTCAGGGTAAGTCTGATTTCTAGCTCACACATGTCACAAAACTTTTTTTACGGGGCGGACTTCATTCATTCCTCCACACATCGAAATTTAGATCTGGAGCACTTAACGCCACACCACACCTCCGTTTCTAAGACACATATGGTCCCTTTCCGGTTTGGTATAGATGCAGGTGGGCTTTATTAAAAAAATATACACAGTAATCTATTAGAAAGAAACAAACAAATGACAATATACACAGACTTAAAACATAACAGAGAACGATCACATCTGACACAGTACCTCCAGTAGTATTACTCTTGATACGAAGGACTTTGTGATCACGAAAGATTTAACGTGCGCCAGTTACCACACTCACACACACACGGAGAGTCTTTAGCTATCGGGTTTGAGCTCACATCCCAAGGGACGAGAATCAAACATCCTATCAACCAGGCTATTACTGCAAAGGGCAGTATTAGAAATTAAATTTCTTTCATGGAAAAAAAATCAGATTTAAGCACTTTTCTATCAAATATTAAAAAAAACATAGTGAAAGTTCTCATAAAATCCAGCACTACTGACTTAATTTGTATTGAATCATCCATCAATATAAACAATGTTGTATGATATCATTGTGAAAAGGGATAAAAAATTTAAATGAAACATGCTATGTATATTTCAATGTATCATGTCAGAGAATACTTTCTTGAACGGCCAAGCACCACGTGCTCGTGCAAGTTAAATTATATATTCATTCATTTTAATAGCTTCATTGAATGAATCACTTTAGTAATGCAAACGTTCTAATAAAAACTTTGTCTCGCATTGATTGTTCAAAAAAATATCACGCTTCCTATTTATTTCATTTCATATTTGCTCAAAATGGCATTTTTCTAAGTTTTATTTGCTGTAGACATTAACTTATTTTTTTAATCGGATCTTTCGTAAATGCGATGGCAACTCGGTATTAAAAGCTGATTTCTTGAGATGCTCGTGCTGATAATAATTTTTTTTCACCTACTGATTTTTGTTTCATTTTTCGCCTAGAAATTTTTGTTGACCCCAAAAACCTCATTCCCAAAACATCATGTTATGACATGATAATAAAAATCTAATTTAACTCGCACAAGAACGTGGTGCTTGACCGTTCAAGCAATGATGTTCTCACATGATACTTTGAAATATGCACAGCAGATTTCATTTTAAGCTTTTTTTTAAAAAAATTTCTGCGAGTTTCGGTTTTTTTACATCATACAGCAGATTTAGAATACAAAATATAAAATTTTTTCCCAGAGAGTATGCAATAAGTTTGACATTTCTTGTCTTGTACATTCACATGATGTCCTTGAACTAGTTTTTTTCCCTCCATGACATTTAGGTAAAAAAAAAATGGTGCAATTTATCCAGTGCCATTCCTCCGACACCATAGCATATTTCATGATAGAAATTTGAAGCAAAGAGTTTTCAAAATTTAAAATCTTTATTTGTTTACTGTTTTTAATTTACAACTATAAAATATCGATCAATAGTTTTCAATATATATATATATATATTGTTCAATTGGCACAAGGTAATTTCACAGTCCTGCTACAATAGCATAGGACGTTGGTAATATTTAACCATTAATAATCCTAATAAATTTAGCAAAAGTAATTCAAAAATAATTTTATTTTGATTACTACAACTATACAGTCTTTAATTCACAATTCATTTTTTACAACAAGGCTTCATGAGTAATAACTTTTTCAAGAATTCATTCAATCAATCAATCAATTCGAGTGCGACTTCCCATTTGTTTATATTTAAATTATACTAACCTTTAATTCCATATTAATGTCCGAAAACCTTAAAAGAAGGCTTCGACCTTGAAACCGTAGAAACGAAAGATATTTTCAAACTCAAATGAAAAAAAAAATTAATTTTCTTTTTGCCAACTTAAAACGATTAAAGTTGAATAAAAATCAGTAAAAATTCTCTCCTATTTGAAGTACTTTAATAAAAATATTAAGGTGCTGCTATTTAATGAGTCATTACAGTTAAACTGTAGATTTTTCTTTCAAAAGTAATTGTTATTATTTTAGGCTGTAGCGGATGCCGCTAGGCCCGAACTCCGTACATTTAGGTTTGTTAGTCCAGTACCAAATCCGTTGGGCCAAAAGTGCACTTCGGTCCCAGGGATGTTGGCTGGTTGATATATGGATAGAATTCACCACAGAGTATCTCCCCAGTGAGCTTTTGCGAACGATAACAACTTGTCGTATTTAATGCGCGTCTAAAGCATTGAGTCGCTGATAGAGGGCACCACGACAGTTGAATGAAGCTACGTGCGAAGGTTGGTGGTGATGAGCAACTTGTCGTATTTGAATGCGCGTCTAAAGCATTGAGTCGCTGATAGAGGGCGCCACGACAATTGGTGCGAAGGTTGGTTTATCCAAGGTCGGACGGGTTACCATTTTAGGGTGTTTTAGCGGAATGCGCTAGGCTCGAACTCCCAATCTTATGGTTAGTAGTCCAGTACCAAATCCGTTGGGCTAAAAGTGCACTTCTGTCCGAGGGATGTTGGCTGGCTGATATATGGATAGAATTCACCACATTATAAACAAAAAAGGAAGGTGGAATGCTTCACTAAGAACATATCAACAAGAATGTTTCCAGCTACTCTATTAACGATATTAATCTGCTAGATATTTCTCGCAGGCACTTCAAAGCTTTCTGGCACAGAGGTAGCGCATCTTCCTCGTGTTCTGGGAGTCCCGGTTCGAGCATGGTTGTTCTTCTGTGTGTTATCTGTGAGGCGTTTGAATGTGCCCCCCCCTGTAAAAAGGGTCTGGTGCAAGTGAATGTGGTGAGTGTGTATCTAAGTCGTACTCTTGGCGCTAGTTGGCACTACTTCAAAAACAAGAGACGCTCCTTTCGGATTAAATCTGGTACTGTTTTAGCGTATGGGGGGGCTTGTCCATAGGCAAGTGCCATAAGTCACAACAACAGCAACTTCAATGGAATATAATTGCCTTGAAATTACCATATTCACCTGTTATGTCCAGAGAATATTGGTTCTCTATTTGACACCACCGGGCCATGGTAGCCTAATGGTAATTTCTCGGCTTGTGAGCATTAAGGTCTCAGGTTCGAGACCCGATTCCACCTAAGAATCTTCGTGTAAGGGGTTCTCTTGCACGTTGAATCTACCATGGCCAACCTTTCTCCTCCCGCTGGTGTGCTGCGGAGAGAAGGGCGCCAGCTCAACTATCGTCCTCGTCATCTGAACGAGGTTCAAAATTATGAGGTCCGAACCAAAATAGCCCTATTGTTGCTTTACAGAGTGACATTAATATAACTAAACTGAATTATTTGACACTCCCTTCAAATCGGCAGTTGGAGTAATAAGAAAAATAATAACAATGTTGAGAGTGAGCAATAAGTTCTTCTTAGCAAAGTTTTTCATATACAAGTAATTATGTGGTGGAATGGGATTGATTTCATCGCACATTAATGAATCACATCAAAATTTGGTTTCTTTACATGAAGTCAAATCAAGGAAAAATATCCCTGAGAAAATATTTAAAGAGAGACGAAAAAAAAGATGCTTAAACTGGAGAACGGTGAAAACATTTTTAGAAACTCTATTTCCTAAAAAAAATTACATGTTCTACAATTACTTGTAGAAAACTTATTACTTGTACCTCCATCAATTTACAAGGCCACTCGGTGTAATGACAATTTCGCAGGAAAGACGTTTCTGGATATCTAAATGGGTTCTCTCTTCTCTTGTAAGTGCAATAATGCTTTGGAAACGAATAGAATCCCTACTGATGGTCAGGCCTACACAATCGATTCGTGAATGGTCTGGTTCTAATGATGGGTCTGAAGGGTCTACTTCCAATTTTTGTATTGCTCTTGCGACAATGTACAAAATAGTTTGAAGTATTCATTTCTATCTTATGTAATTTTAAACTATCATTATCCATTTATTTAGAACGGTTAACGGGCCTATCCCTCATTAGAGACATGATTGAAATGATGTAGCTTTTCCTTCATATTCTTTGCTGTATGTAATAGAATTCAGGATTTTAATTATCTTTATTTTTACTTATCATATATCTTTGGATAAATTTGTTTTTGTGCAGCACTGCTTTAGTTGTTTGAAAAATCAATCAATTATTTGATATTGCGTACAGAAGATCATTTGATATTTTTACAAATTAAAATTCTGATGCTATATTATTTCGGAAAACAATACTTTATACACTAAGAAAACCACAACATGTAGTTGGAATATAGGCGAAGATTATATTATAAAAATCACTAGTATAAATTCGTAACACAAAGTAAAAAAACCAAGTAATATCATTTAGAGAGCATTTAAAATCTCATTCTTCAATTTATTTTCCAAAACATAAATCATAGTTCATATTAGAGAATTCGTCTTCAGGATATTCAAATGTCTTACTTTTGTTTTCTAAGAGAGATGTCTCCGAAATTCTTATGCTTTCAGAACCTTCCTTTTTGATATCAGTTTGAAGAATTTATCTGTAAATTATCTCTAAATTTATCGCCAAGGTCGGAGATCAATGAACATCCATTTATTTTGTAAAATCTCATTTTTTATGAAACTAATTGATCAAAGAAGACATATTACAGATTTGTAATATTATATTTGAGAGTTTATAAAATGAACAAAGTTGTAACCAAAATGTTCAGGCATTACAGATTTATTGAGGACCTGTGCCTGAAACATTTAAATAACGTATAAAATTTTCATTTATAACGAAAGCCGTAAATATTTATAAAAAATTGCATCGTATAAGAAGAAATGAAATTCTATAACCTCATAACAACGAAACAGGATCTAAACAATGATATTACAACACAGAATTCATTTCTATTCATTAAAAAATATAAATATCCTTATATATATATATATATGTAGGATTTACTGAGGATATTACAAATCTAGATTCATATTCCATTGTCTTATTCTTTATAAAGCAATAAAGAAGTAAAAAAAATTCAATTTCTTAGAATCATTTCAAAAATTGAATCTTGAGAAAATCATTTCAGTCGAATTCTGACAAGTTATAAAGATGAAGAACTCTTCTTTTGAACTTCTAGCATGAACTTTGGAAAAACAACTTTAGTACAGCATTACAAAATTAATATCAGAAATATATTATACTTTTATAAGTTCTTTCAATGGAAAGATACGAAACAATTGATGCACTCTGAAAAAAAAAACATTTACTCTTTCATGTCCTATATATATATATACAAATAGTTTATTTAATTTTTTTATTAAATACTTATTTTTTTTATTAAAGATTGATTTTTTGACCAATATCATGACGGCAATCTTTAATTCACTTTCTTACATTTTAATATCTTTCAAACTAAATATTATAAGATAAAAAAAGCTTTATTAAGAAAAAAGACTGATTAAAAATTCCTTTCCTAAAATAAATTCACATGCACGCATAAATGCATGTATTGTTTCTAAAAAATGAGTCAAATGTAATGGTTATGGAACAAGAAGGAATTGCAGTGATCGAGAAAATTATTAAAAAACAACGATAAATTGAATTAAAATACACTTAATTTTTATTTATCAAATAGAAATTTTTATATGTTTGACTCAGGTTACATGAATTTACAATACCAAATATAACGTATAAAAAGCACCTATTAATTGATATGTATGCGCTATAGCATTTATACGTTCGAGCTTTTATACGCTTTATACCAAATATGGCGTATAAAAGCTCAATTAAAATTGATTTTATTACAATTATCTCTAAAAGAAATATGGAAAAATAGTATAATTACATGATTACATTTTTCTTTACATTACATTTTTAATTCAATCACTATAATAGGCTGAAAGTACGTGGATTTTGAAAGCCCTTTCACAGTTTCCACTGAATTTATTTTCAAAGTGTCATGGGCATCAAATATTAGAGCCTCTTTGCTTTGGTAATGTGCACCCTTTTTGTAAACTGATTGGACTATAAGCTCCTATAAGTTTTCGATCATCTTCAGATCATGACTCATAGCCGGACATTCAGGTACATTTACAGAATTTGCTTCAAAGCAGATTTTTGCTCTTTTTGAAGCTTACATTGAAGTAATATTCTGTTGAAAAACATAGAGCTTCTGTAATTAGGGAATCCTGGAATCAAATAACACAATTTCTCCTAATATATCAGCATATTGCCATTAGCATTGCAGCATATTTATTTTTCTGTTTATAAAGATTATTGAAAGGCTTCTATTTGCAGAATAAGCACCTCAAATCTCTGGACATTATCATGTAAACATTTGGAAATACTTGAACGCATTTGAACTTCCCTACATTATACCAAACATATTAAATCCATCAGACCCAATACGATTGACATTTTTTTTGTTGAAAAATACACAAGTCTATTTTAGACCTAGAAAATGTAATTATTAGCAAAATAAACTCTTCTTCTTTTAAATTAATTTTTAAAAGCCAGACGTGATTCTAATATTTTTTTAAAAAAATATATGACATAATTTATTCAAAATATTTTGTATATTCAACGAGGAAACATAGTAAATTATTATTACGTTTAACTTCATTTGCAGATTGTTTTTTTCTGGAAAACGTTTCTTACAATTATTATGCACAATTACTGTAGATCAGTGAAAATTCCTTGGTCTTCTATTTCATTTTTTCATGCTAATGATTATTGGAGTTTTTTAAAGAAAATTATAGACTGTCGTCTACAATTTTTTGACAAACAATTCTTTGTTTTCGATAGTCTCCACCCAACTTAAGACACATTCTCGATAAGCAACAGAAGTCCGCTTTTCATAGTGAAAAAGATGAGTTCTTTTGGTCATGTAACATTACCACTTTCCCTCACCTGATAATTGGTACTCTGGCCCGATGTAACGTCACCTGTTTTCCCCACTCATCGAAAAGTACAGTCAGATAGGAGGGATCCTCTTTGCCTTTAGATTCATTGTGTCTGATAATGTATTGTATATAGATAAGCTATTTCAAACAGTAGTTCCGTTATTTCAAATAGATCCAACATATCTTCAAATGAAAAAAATTAAATAACCTTAATGCTAAACCTTTTTTTCCATTATGATGGGCTCCTCACATCTTTAAAACACAACCAATCATCAACAAAGCTTATAATTAAATGTTGAGTGTATTTTAGTCGATATTAGAGGTGAATTGAATATAATTAACATGTGTACGAGAAAGGTCAGCTACAAAGGTAAATCATTAACAGACATTCCCACAATAGGCTGGAGACCATTGAAGAGGCTCTTCTTCTTCTTTTGCACAACCGACCACCCCGCCACCACTGAATGTAGCAGTATCGACAGGATTTGTTGTGGCCGACTGTGGTCTGTAGTAGTGTCCATCCTTATATTGACCGAATCCGCCAAACTAATATTCTCATCAAGATAATTGACCCCAAAGTGGTCATAAACTGACCATCTGATCCTCTACAAACTTTCAAACTGTTGGGAAAAAACTGACAATTTTAAAAATCATGTCCTTCAGAGTCCTAAGATTACTTGGAACCATCAATACTGAATTCAAGTTAAACATCTGCAAGTATATTAACTTGCAGATGTTTTCTATAATCGGAGATTTCTGCGCATACGCGAAGAGGCACTTCTGAGCAGCTATTAGGTGATAATGAACTCAAATTCACCAACGAGAAAAATCAGAGGTGGAGATTTGGCAGAAATAAAAGGCAGTATTTTGTGAATAAAAAGATGAAGAGTAGTTTTGAGGAGGAGTCAAAGAGACGTATGTGCTGAGGTGTTCTTGATTTTGTGAAAAGTTCCATGCCACTTGGTCGCTTCTATGTTAAGAGCCACACGATAAAGATCGGTGGATTTTTGGAATGGTCCCTTTAGTAACCGTGTGAGCTAACAGCATGCTAGTGTTTTTTGTTATGGTGTTTATTCTCCTTACTAATAAAAGAGCTATTTCATGATTAAATTTCAACTGTTGTGTGAATTTTGTAAATAACATAAACCTAAATGAGAACAACTTGTTTTATAAAAAAATTAAATATAACACACTATAAGGCCGTAAACTGTTTATTACGCTATTCTCCTATTTGATAGCTCCGGATCAAGACAATATTACAACATCGCTAAAAAGACAAAGAGAAATTCACCAAGTGTAAATGTTGTGTCACAAACCAGTCTTAATACTTGGGATTGTCATTTTGTGTTCTCAAATATTCAAAACTCATAATAGGTTAGGAAGAAAAAACCATGTCTTGATACGTTTTCCCACAATTATTTAAGTTTACCGAAGTCCTGCCACAGAGGTAGCGAATCTTCCTCGTCATCTGGCCGTCCGGGGTTCGAATCCCGGTTAGGGCATGGTTGTTCTGTGTTCTATTTGTGAGATGCGTGACTGTATCTCCCTATAAAAAGGAGCTGTGCAAGCGAATGTGATGAGTGTGTAGCTAATGTCGTACTCTTGGCCCTAGTTAGCGCTACTTCTAGAGTTTCTGATTTTGGCCTAAATCCGCTTATGAACCAGAGGGCTTGCCCATGGCAAACGCCATTAGTAACAGCAACATCATCATCATTTAAATTTAGAACACACAAAATGTAAATATTACACTTAGGAGTATTAATTAGTTTGCACAAGAAATAATTTAGTTTTTAACTAGTGCCCTCTATTCCATGAAAAGGACTTCTAGATTTGGCGATTTTTCGCATGCCTTAATGCTTATTCGCCCAGTATATGTTACAGTTTTCGGAATGATAATTTACTTCGATATGCTCTAAAGAATTATTATCTTTTATTTAGCTTTCAAAAGGATATTATTATAATTCTAAGAAAATTGGTTACAAATTTTCACTTTCACACGATATTTTAAAATAATTACAAAAAAAAAATTTTGATGTTATGACATAACTGAAATATTACGGAAGAAATATTTCTCTAAGAGATTTTTATTTATTAAAATAAAAAAATCATTATTTCCAAAATATACACTCTTTGAGAAAGGCAGATGCCATTATTTTAAGTTGTGATATTAATGTACACTTATTTTTGCAAGAAATAAAACCCCAAGGACCATAGGAATGGTTGAAGAACACTAAACATGAACATCTATTTTTCAACTAACATAAATGTAAAAAATTTCTCATTTATAAAATAAATCAATTTCAAACTGAAGCTCGAACAAAGCCGTTCAATGGAAAGTCGCCAAATGATGACATGAAGAATTTTTCCTACATGTCTTTATATTAGCTTTTAGTTGAAAATGCATTACCGCTTATTGTAAAGAATTGTATTTTAATACAAAACATGCTTGGATAGTAAGAAGAATTTATGGACAGAAAAAAAATGTTTTTTTAGTATGAAATACTGCTGCCACTTAAGGGAATTAAATTAGTAAAACTGTGTTTTCTTAAATTTTTTTAATGTATTCGAAATGATTATTGTTTTTTATTTTTCCAATTTCTCTATATATTGATTAATAATAAAATGATAAGGGACATAAATCCAAAATTCTTTAGCTGATTTATGGTGAAAAGGTTTGACAGCTTCAGTAAATTGTTACGATGAATTAATCTATACATAGCATATTAAGTAAAACATAGACGAAACACTCGCATCAAACAGTTTATACAAGCAGTAAAACTATAAAAAGCAACCGTAACAGTACAAAGAAAAATAGCAAGAGACCCGTATTCTGTTACGCTTACTAATTTCATTGGCGTGCTATTACCCTATCCATCTGCTATATCCGGAGGTTAAAAGCTTTGAGTTCAAACCCTCCTTGACACTCCCCTTATATCGGCAGATCGAGACCAATATTTCAAAAAGAGGCTTCTCACAATAACATATCTTGACTCATTTAACTATCTAAAACTCAGTTATACTCTGTCTCTGGGCTTCCCGTAAATTCCGCGAGATGACAAAGCAGATTCTAGAAAATTATTGTATCTTTACTCCAAATCTGTATATATATCTTTTTTCAGATGTTTATAGAATTTTTGCTTTCGTTGCCAATATCAGTCGAAGATAACTGATTCAGAATCCATCAAAACTATTAGATTTATTTAAACTCTAAAATTATCCATTTTTTAAAATTATATTTAATTCACTTAAAAGAAATGTTAGGTATTAACAATAATAAAAGCAAATATTATCTAAAGGTTTTTCTCTTATCCATTTGGATCAATAACTAATATTTTTAAATGAAATTAATTAGTATTATATATTTTATACTAATATATCAGCTATATTGTATCGTCAATATTGTGGCTATATTCTATGCTGTTAGCGATATTATTTTGGAAGTCGAAAGTTTAGAAATTTGCACATCAATCGAAGAAAATTTACGTTCGGCAAAGAACCAAATTTTATATTGGACATAATAGAAAATTAAAAGAAAGAATAATTTCTTGATTACTCGACTATGATCATCATTTTTAGTAAAATATCACTCTTCCTTATTTAATGTTACATGGCAAATTATAAACATTATAATTATTATAATATTTTATTCTTTAAATTGGGAAAAAAATTCTACAAAAAAAAAGAATCATAGCCTTATTAGACAAAATATATCCAAAGTTCTTATTTTTCAGAGCAATATGGTTGAATAATACAATTATTTTCAGTGGTATATAATTACTTTCCATTTATTTGTTTTCTCTGTATTTTTAAAAAAGAATTATATATACAAAAAAGTTAGAAAGCAGAAAATCCAATAAATATAATACATTTTATAAAAATGCTTAAAATTTTCCCAATTTCTAAAAATGCATTTTAGTACATATTTACCAGCAAATACAACGCTCTTGGACTAGTATAGATAACTACTAATTCAAATTTCCTGAATTCGAATCCTCCTTCCATTAAAGATAATGTACATTGATTAAACTTCTATAACAATCTAAACATATCCAAGTATTCTTCTAATTATGAGATGAGTTCTAAAGTATAATTTCATGCAATCTAATGAGTAAAATTTAGAGTCATATTACTTGGAACGGAATCATAACTTAATAAATGTGAGTGGCCTTGTAATATTTCGTTTGATTATATGTATTTTGGACTGGTTTTCTAAAATCATCAGTAACTTCATTCAATATCTAATACATAATTCATGTTCTTTGTCAAGTCCTACTATAAGCTCACACTCTCCCTAAATATATATATATTTTACATTTTCAATCGCAAATAAAATGCTTATTATTCCCCCAATCAAGTTTAAGTAAATTTCTTTAATTTTGTAGGGGATGACATTTGATGTTAATATAGTTTTTTCAAATATTAATTTTTTTATTAATTAATTAAAGCCTTTCCCGCCAAAAATATTCATTTTCCCGCTGCCAAGTAAGTAAAGAATTCAGTTTGTTTAATGTGGTTCGGCTTAGCATGTTTTCGGTCGATTATTTTTAACGAATCGGTTTATATTCATAATATTTGATGCTATTAAAACTAAAAATTGTTTATTAATCAATTTTTCCGATTCATTTCGAAGTACTTTCGAATTAAAATAATACAGAATAAAGAAAATTAGAAATTTCTAATCTGTATTAGGTTTTCCTAAGTGGTGTAGAAAATTCAAGCATTTTGCGTTGCCTCAATTGGCACTCAATTTATAATTGGCGTTGAAAATTCAAGCTAGCATAATTTTTGTTCAATTGTTTTTAGTAATTGAAATTGTTAGGCTGTGATACTTTATTTGGTAGGGAGTTGGATTCGCATTACTTGTGCTACGAGTTCGAACTGGCCAGCTGAAGACTGCGTGTGGTGGATGTTAAATCTGCCTTGGTGACAAAGTTCTTCATGTGAAGAGGAATACCATTGGATCCTTCTCTCTTTCATATCTAAATAACAATCTATGGATAAATGAATAAAATGCATGAATGAAGTCCACCCGGTAAAAAATATTTGTGACGTATATGAGCTAAAAAGTCAGACTTCTGCCCACGAATGTTCAGCGGTCCTTAAAATCGGGAGCTATTACAGCCCTATTGACGTTGTAAATCTGAACGCATAAACTACCACAACAATTGTAATTATTTAATATAAAGTAACTAAAGTAAAAAAATTCCTAATTACCTAAGTAAAAATTAATTAAAAAAAGGTATAT
>JAOUZG010041123.1:926849-938261 GCA_026289955.1 Argiope argentata | reverse complement strand
TCAAAACTGTCATTTTTATATTTAAAAAATATTCTATCGAAAATATTGTAACAATATGAAAACTTATGACATGTTTTAATAATTTATTACTCGTTTATAAAGAATATAAACAGTGCGGCCATAATTAAACTGACAGTGCTCAAAGTGTTCTGCAGCGCGATCTATTTGCGAGAATGACGCCACAAGTAAGAAGATTATATGAGAAGGGGGATGAAGGATTCCGCCAAGAAAAATAGTTCCAAAAGTCACTGCTAGGGGAATATGTGGCTCTGTGTAATAGAAAATAGAGTGTGAACAAATGCAAATCAATACGGAAGTAAGATTACCTTTTATTTTGCACATTCAAATCTTGTACAATGTGGCTGCCGTGTTTGTGGCCCACATATTGCATTCTGTGCACAGTATTCACAACAGCAGAAATTAACATGTGCACAGGAATCTCCCGTGCAGTCCGTGATATGTTATCCTTCAACTTAGCCAGGTCCTGGATAACTCCTTGATAGACCTTGGACTTAAGGTAACCCCCTAGCCAGAAGTCGCATGGGGTAAGAACATAATTTTAAACACAGATAAAGAGACTTTGTTTATGCAAACTTTTCGTTTCTTTTAAAGTGTTGCCATATTGCACTTGAACTAAATCAGCAAATGTGCAAAATAAAATGTAATTTTAATACCGTAATGATTTGTATCGGTTAACACTCTATTTTTTATTACACAGAGCCACATATTCCCCTAGCGGTGACTTTTGGAACTAATTTTTTCCCCGGAATCCTTCGTCCCCCGTTTTGTTTAATCTTCCTACAAAATGTGGCGTCATTCTCGCAAATAGTTTGCTCTACAGAACACTGTGAGCACTTTCCGTTTAATTATGGTCACCCTGTATGTAATATTTTTATCGTATATTTTTGAGCATCTAGTCACCCTTAATGAGTTTTACATAGGTAGATTCAAAAGAAAAAACATTATCGAACTGTTATAAAAATTTGAGAAATATTCCAATAAATTTCACTTCCCATCACATTATCAATAATCCGATTTGAGAAAACTTCCTTTGATTCTGATGCAAAGTTATTACAAAATTAAAATGTCTTATTTCAAAGGGAAATTGATTATAAGTTTTCATGTATTCAGTATTTACAGAAACTAAAATTTAATGTAACTAATTCACCTTCTTAGTTGAAAACTATTTCAATAATACTGGAAAATGTTGATGATAAACTTTTATCAAATAAATATATTGTTTGACAGAAATTTCATGATAAAAACTCGGTAAGTGCCCTTTCTCTAATATATTTAAACCACTTTCCCCGAAAACTGGTAAAGAAAATATTTGCTTATTTATTTCAAACTCTTATTGATTCGAAAGATTTTGTATTTTCCAAGTTCTGAGAAGAGAAAATTTGAAATTTGATTCATATTCTAATATTGCTTGCCCTTTTAAAAATAATAAAAAAAAAGTTTTCGAATTTTTTCAGATTTGTCGATATAAAAAAGAAGTCGTTAAAAATAATGTCTTTAATTATAAAGAATTGAAATAAAATATATTATATTGTAAAACTTAATATTGATGAAGATTGAATTTTAAAAATATAAAATAAAATAAAAATATAAATATGAATTATGTCAACAAATTTAGTTTTTAAAAAGATTCGTTTATGATATTGTTTGGTTATGATAATTCAGAATATTGCTAATGAATTTTTTATCACATTTTTTGGAAATTGATCTCAATGATATTTATTCAATTATTTTTTCCATAAAGTAATTGGATATTTCTTATTTCAATCTTGATTTTTTATACATACGATATTTCTATTTTGTTTCTTTTAAATAAAAAAAAACATTTAAAATACAATTTATTTCATCCGATAAAAAAATCAAAAAATCTCAAGTCTGGACTTTATCTATATCTTTATCATATCTATCTTTCTATTAAAATAAAGTATCTTTTTATTAAAATAAAGAAGTATATTTGAAATGGAATAAAGCTATTGCTTTTTAAAATAATTTATAAGCCTTTCTTCTTTTTAGGAATGTAATTTTACTGTATAGATTTTTCTAGTACCAATGCTATCATCGTTTGAAAGTATCTTCAAAAGATAAAGCAAAATGTTGGAGTTCGATTTTTTTGATTAAATATATATAAAAGTGTATCCCTATTTGTAAATTCGACTTGAATCCCGTATTTTTAAAGACGCATGTTTAACTATGTATGTATCTAAGCTTGAATAATTATGTTAATCTAAATTCACATTCAATCTCCCCAAAGTTAGCATCTTTGTAAAAAAAATTAAAGCATACAAAAAATTATATTTATCCGCATATAGTGTCGAAGTAATACAGGTTTAGTTTATGATTTCCTAAATTTTAAATGCTTTTTTCTTTAATTTCGTGTTATTAGATTGTTTGAATTGAGTTTGATTGGTCGTTTAGTAAATGATATACAAAGGTAACAATAATACCTATGATAATAATGCACATGTAACAATAATGCATATGATAAGTAATAATGCATATAATAATACAGGTAACAATAATACATCTGATAAGTAATAATGCATACAATAATAAAGGTAACAATGATGCATATGATACTTAATAATGCTAATGATAATAATGGCATCAATTTGACATTCATGTCGATGTAGAACAATAATTACTACAAATTGATTAAATTTTTCAAGGTAATTATTATCTCACAACAAAGCATCGAATTTAATCTAATCCCTTTGGTATTAAACGTGGAATGGATACTCGAATACCTTACTTGACTAACCTGTAATATACATTCGATTGATTGGGCATCATTATCTTTGGAAGTATCTTAGTTTCAAAATTTACTTAGTTTAAACGCAATGCTGTTAATAATGTTTCCTGTAGAACGTGAATCGGTTGAATATTACGTAGAATCATATGCTTCTTATGGTTGTAGATTCTCATTCTAAAGTGAAATTTGTGATGCAGCGTTCATGGTAAATTTAGTTTAAGAAAATATTGTTGACTCGATAGTGAATGATTTTCAAAGAATTGTGTGGGATTTAGTGTTAATTGTATAGTTCATTTTCAAATTTCGCATTGCTGTTATATCAGGATTAAGTAAAACCATTCTTTACAAACAAAATATTCTTATATACTAAAATAATAACATTGCACGCAAAATGTTTGATTGCAAAGTCGCAAGAAATATTAAAGGTTAATGAATGTGTTGGTTCTGCTCAGGACAAATCATTTATCTCTACAACCGAAGCTGCAAGAAAAAGGATTTGAAATTTATCCACCCCAAATTATCAGTTTAGTGTTAGGTCTATAATTCTAAAGAGTTCTGACACTAGATGAAGCTGAAAGCATGTTTATTGCCTCATGTGTAGTCACTTTTCTATTGAGACATTGTTGAATAACTGTTGCCATTCGAAGTTAAAGAAGTAAGACAAGGGACTGCCTTAACAAATATTCTATATATGAAACCAATGAGCGATATACTGCCCAGCATCTTGTTTTGAAAGATTTTGAAGGCTAAAGAATAGGACAAACTCTATAGGAGTCTTAATTTAACGAAATTGTCAACTTAAGACCCATATAATATCTGCTACTGGTTGGTAGATATTAAAATTCACCATGTCATCTTCAAATAAATCAAAATATTTCTCTGTCACATTTATTAAATAGTCTAAAATTTTGGCTTGAATATATTTCGTGATATTTGAACGCAAATTTATATTCTGTAGTTCAATATATTATTTCTTTTATTTATTTTGAACTATACTTTAGGGTTCTTCATTTCTCTGCCGAGATCTAAATCTTTTTCTTCTTCTTTCGGTTATATTGAAGTAATCACAAGTTTTCTTTGAAATATTTCCCTTTGGATGAAAAAGCGGAAATGAAAGTATCTCCACCCCTCCAGGATCTTTTTCAGAACAATTCGAGAAAGGAATACAAAAAAAAAAAAAAAAAAGAGAGAGAGAAAAAACTGTAGAAGGATAGCGCGGAAAACTTTCGCCAGCCGAAACATCTCGGTTGTTGGAAAAACAATGGTTCTATTTTTTCCATGATATTTGTGAATCTTTTTTTTCTTTATCTAGGCACTGATATTTATAGAATTGTCCTCTCTCTTGCTGCGAGAGATTAGTTTTAAAATTCGAACGAAATGTAATACTATTGTGTAATTTCTTTTATGTATTTATTATTCTATGCAATTAAAATAAAGTTTATTTAAAAATAACATTATATTGTTACGTTTTTAGCTTAGCGGGTTCGGATTGAATGAACTTTATTTGAGGATAGCACAAACAAATTTATTTACAGCTACTTACAGGATGACTTGTTACAGTAAAACTTCAGATAAAAACAATCCAGCAATCAACAGTCACTTACAGCGTATATGCAAACCTTACACACAATTAGAACAGACTTCAAAGCAGATATCGTATAGCACAGCAACAGTAAATGGCAGCAAGCTCAAAAATACAACGTTGACAGCAAACATAAACACAGCTCATTAATAACAAGCAAGACAAGTAATCCGCTAGTCCAGTAAAACACTTCTCTTCCGAGAGGAAATAAACTAACTAATTGCCGGAACTACGACTACCCTTCCCTTATATATAGCCACCCTAGTGCGAGCCCAAAAGCACGCGAAGCAACACACCGCTTCATGAAGGATCCAGCGGCTACCAGACTATTCCTCTCGCCAAATCAACCCGACTGGTTCAAAACTCCTCGTCAAACGTCGCCAACTTCGGCATGCTTGTACGGCCAAGGCCATTTGCAACAATATATTAAAATATTGGACAGTGGAATAATTATCACTAGTACAACATGGTTAACAATATTTTTATATATTCATGAACTTGTATGGTATATTAAATACTGAATAAAGATCAGAAGATAATGTATAATAACTTTTTTCTAATATCTTTGTCTTTTCTACCGTAATAGCATTTTTGCATTGGAAATAAAAAAGGATTTTAAATTGCATTTCCGATGAGTAAGATATCACAGGATTCTAACCCATGTGCCAAATTTTTTTAAACAAAGAAATTAAAGTTCAGACAATTTTCACAAAATTATCTTCTTGAGTCTAAACTTTCAGCAGTAATATTTATCAACATTTAATGTACGAAAGTAATTAGAATTTAATTTAAATTCCTAAATCGAATTTTGATTTAATCACGGAGCTTTACAGAAATTTAAAATAAAATCGTCTGTTAGGCATTTAAAAAATCACTTATTAACAAAATTATATTTGCACTTTATAAATTAATAATATTCTGATGATGATACATCTAATTTTTTTGTCTATTTAGAACTACATCTTGATGAATATAATCATGATATTTGAAAACATATTTACTTAAGGAATGATCATGTATCGTTATTTTGAGATAACAAAATCAATATTAATTTAGAAACTTTACTTACTTATTATACTGTTATTGATAAATTAAATATTTAATTCAACGTATTTTTTAAACATATGAATTATCATGCTTTCAATGATCCTTAAAAATCACAATGAAATAGGAAAGTCACCAATATATAAAACTATCTGTAAAAGACACTTAGGTAAAAATAAAAAGAAATTCAGTTGAAATTAAAGAATGAACTTTATCTATCGTTAAAAGTATATGTCAGAAACATTATTCAAAATCTTACAACATAAGTCAATATCCGAATTATGTCTAACTAGTTCCCCAATTATCTCTCACTTTTAATTGAGAGTAATTTTAAGAAATACCTTAATCATATTTTATTTATAGAAATAGATTTAGGAAATTTATTTACAATAAGTTTACCTTTTTTTTTGATTGATCCTTTATTTAAAAACATTCTATGTATTCTTTATGAAATATATCTTCTCGTATTTGTTTATACAAGTTCAATTCAAAATTAGATTAAAATAAAGTTGATGACTTGAGGGAATTAGTTTTACATAAGAATCTATTTATTTTATCTAAGTATCGATTTTCTTCAAATATTTTTTTAAAAACTGAAACTTGTTTGAATTAATAATGAAGCTGACAGTAAAACAGTATCTGAGGCGAGATATGAAAACATTTTTAACATTTTTCAAAATCTGTTTATAGTGGGTATATTCAGCTATTATGCAATAATATATTCACATTTCATTTGCATCTGAATTTTTGGAATAATTTTACTTTATTTATTTTTAACTGAAAATGCAGTTAGATAATTAACAGAAAACAGTTAAAAACACACACAAAAGTAATGTAATTGATTAACACATTCTTTATCTTCTAATTTTTTCATTCATGAATAAATTGAAAGTAGGATTGTTATATTTTAAAAGCAAAAAATAAATAAATAAATAAAATGAAAACATATTTTATTAATAAATTTTTTAATTAGAAGAACTTTTGGTGAAATTTATGGAACAAATGACTGAAAATGACTGCGCATTTTGATTAATTTTTCTTTATATCTGTTATGCTCTCTCTATATTTAGTGTTAAAGGAAAATTGTTGGAATTGTTGCAAATTTAAAAAAATAAAAATTAAAACTTTATGAAATGGCAACTTTGTATTTTCTTCTTTTATCCTCATTCAGAAATTCAATTGAAAAGATTTTCCCTAATGAATATTATGAATAGCTTAAAGCATATTGTACATAAGCTTAGTTCTCTGTCGGTCAGTTTTCCTATGCATTTAAATTAAGGTTCACAGAAAGCTGACTGACTATGATGAAGTTTAATTAACTTTTTGAAGAAAAAATATAAATTCATTTCAAGTCCAATTTAAGGAATAATAAATGTATATCCAGAATCACTCAAAAGTGAGATTAAAAATCCATTCGTAATATAACTATTGGCTCAAAAATATTTTAATTTTTTTTAGTGTTGATCAGAAAAAGGCATAGATAGATTTATATATACAATTTCGAATTCATTTACGTGTAATGATCTTAGCATGGATTAAAACTATATTTTTTGTTCCTTTAATACTTCAAATATTATAATTACTTCACAAAGAAATTTATTTAATGTAGGGATTAGGCAACTTTCTGGAATTCTTAATAAAAATTAGTGTTCATTTGTAAAAAAAAACACTTATAAAAACGCTTTTGAACTTATTTAGATAAGGATTCAGATTAAGATTTTACTTCTGGTTTAAAATAATACTCAATTATTCTTTCAAAATTGCTTTGGTAAGAAAAATATTTCCATTAAATTTAAATAATACACCATTTTAAATTTCGTCAACAATCACTCTAAACGAAACAAAGAAAAAAAATGAAATCTGCTATCTTAAATTTCATGTTATCATATGAGAACATTATTATTTTTAAGTCATTAACTAATTTAAACAAGTTTGAAATAATCATGCGACTATCAAAATACACACGTGTCAATATATTGAGAATCGCTTACAGGGCAGACATTCGTGCCAAGTTGTAACTTTTTGTTGTTGACGGGGCGCCGAATGTGACAATCAAGACTATTTTCTAATAACCCTAAAAGAAGAAAAATTATGGAACCAAAAGCTATAAATTGCTGATTTTCTGCCCATTTTTTTGTTGCTTTAAAAAAATCTCAAAACATAATTAAACACATGATTAAAAATATTTTAACAATAAAAAAAAATCTAGTAACTTTTTCATTGACATAAACTTTTGAATTACAAACTGAATTTCTATTTTTCGGCGATAATTCGCCAAATGTGGCAACCTTCTGTTTTATTTTATAATAACCTTAAAACTGAAAAAAAAACCCCGATAAATAGCCAATTCGTTGCCCAAGCATTTTGATTCTTCATAAACCTCAAGCCAAAACAACATGTTCAAATAAGATAATAACGATCCATAGCTAAGCAAACATTATAATTATGTACTTCTCATTTATATAAATATCAATGACTCAACACATATAAGTAATGATAACAGAATACAATGGAAGATTAAAACTGAAAATGTGATAACTCAATTAAATAAGCAAGTAAACATAAAACTTTTGCAATTTATGGATATTTGTTATTAATAATATAGCCTTCGATATCGTTTGAATTATCATTATTGTTGCAGAAATATGCTACAAACTGTTGTATTTTGTATTAATCCATATCAAATTCACAATTATATTGCAAATATTGTATTTGATAATTATCAATTTGAGTAGTAATTGCAAATATCAAATTCATGTCAGCATTTATTTTTCATTAAGCCTATAACTTTAATCATTATGCGAAAAAGCAAAAACGAATTTTTAAAATGCAATAAAAATGTATTTACCTGTGTAACTTCTAGTTCCATATAATCTCATCAATACTTCCGGAATTTTTTTTTTATGTTCTGATGGAAATTAAAAAGTAAGTAGAAGTAAATTATTCGATCACAAGTTGACTAATGCCGGAGAATTCTAAAAGTTTTTGTATGTTTGTTGAAATCGAATGAATATAATATGCAGCTTGATTTTAAAGCTATATTCTAATATTTACATGTTTTTGAGAACGATATACGATTCATAACTTACGATTCCTAAAAATACAATTAAAATCATAAAAGTCTATCTACTTAAATTCATTAAAAATTAAAAATAAATAGCTCATTTAATGCAGTAATAAATTAAACTGAAAATGGATTGAGAAAAACCAAACGATAATGTCGTGAGATTAGTTATTTAAAAAAAATAGTTACAAATTAGTAGCGCCATCTGAAAGTGACGTCACATTATCGAAAAGACGAATAGCTTTCCTTTCAGCGTCGCAATGATGCATATATTGTAGTTGATGATCATCTATTTGAAAGATATACATATAACACAATTTCAATATCAATGGCATCTTAAATAAACATGGAAAATTTAATTGCAAATTATATTAAATTTTGCATCTTTTTCAACCTAATATGTTCATAGCTTTATTCTAACATTCTTCCAATCAAGGCGACTACAATTTTTTTAATTATTATTTATCAAACTAACTCTTTAAATGTTGGTTATTTCTATGGAACTTTCGAGTAATACTGGTTTTTTTTATTATGTAGGAGCACATTTATTATTATTATTTTTATGATATTTTTTATGCTATAAAGGTGCACACAGTTTATTATTTTATGGAATATTGAAATATGAGGAAATGATTAGTTAATAAAGAAGGGAATTGCATGATACGATTAAAGCTCATAAAATGTGACTTAAATTGAATTTTATTTTCGTAAAAAATAATATTGGTTACAAAACATAAAAGCTTACATAGTTGCCAAACTTATAAATATTACAAACATGAAATTCAAATAAGAAAATAATATAAATCAAATGCCCGACTGAAAACAAATAATAAAAAAAGGAGGAAATACATTTTTCAATATACAAACTTTTAAAATTATAAACAAACAGAAAATTTTCATTTATTTTCTTGTTTCAATGTTTGACAATTTTCCCCTCTACGTATTACTGTGTATTTTACATTTATGTTTGTTTATATGTAACATCTGTAATACAGGCATATAGAAAGTAAAGTTTTAAGTAAAATTTCAAACAAGTTAATTTGATTGTTTTGAACTTTGCCACATAGTTGATTTTTAGTCTATATAGTTGATTTTTTATTTTAAGGTCCAGTTCCGTGTTATCTGTGAAAATTTGTTGGCATGAAAAATACTCTTCAATCATTACTCAAGCACACAACAGAGTCATCCATCAGAAAATCATCAGATAGCGGATACAGGGGTCACTATTATCTGGGGGTAAGGCCTCGGAACCAGAGGGTTACAGGTTAGAGACCTGCTTCCACTGAAGAACCGTCGCGTAAGGAAGTCTTTTGCACGTTAAATTTGTCGGATCTGCTGGCGTGCTGAGGTGTGGAGAGGGGGGTTGCCAGCTCAGGTGTCGTCCTCGTCATCAGGCCAAGATTCAAACTTACGAGGCTTGCCCCCAACGAGACTAACTATTGCTTTAACGAGACATTAATATAACTAAACTAAACTAATAGTAGATACCTAAAGAAAAGCAGCTTTTTTTCACAAATGCTAGAAAACTGAAGCTCAATTATTTTGATGAAGGCAAAGTCTCATGATCAAGCTCAATGGTACTGTCGATTGCTACTGAGCCATCCATCAATAACAAGTATAGGAGAAAGTCCTTGGAAGGAACGTTAACGTTCTTGAGCAATGCCAAGTCCTATGAAACTAAGGAATTCCTATATCTGCAAACAAAATCGGATGGAAGATCCCCGTATCATTTGCAAGATCCTACATATCACCAGGTAATTACTATATCTTTATCCTCTTTTAATACACCTGGAACATTGAGGATACATTGAGTCATCAAGAAGTACAGAATAACAGGAAAAACCTGATCCGTTAACAAACTGGAAGTTTCTACAATGAAATAATCTACTCTCTTTCTAAGATCTGGAAACTGGATATCAATGACAATAAGTCATGAGTCTGCATGACAGTAGAAGTTGCCAACTTTTATTTCTAAATTTATTCTAAGCTGCCGGTTTGGGTAATTCTTTCATTATCACTCATTGTTTGATCCAGTGATATTTACAGTTTTTTCTAAGAAACATTATTTACAATTCTTGTCAGGAAAAAAACTGAAGTACAAAAAATTATTTAAAAAAATTATTTTAAATATAACAGAAAGATAATAATGTGTTTTAATTTATATACGTAATTGAAACATATCCATTGACCAAGACAAATTTGGAATTTTATGTTATTACGATTGGAATTAATTGGAACGAATAATAAAATCAATAGTTTAAGTTATTTATAAATAAATATAAAAAGTAAAAGAAAACTAATTAAAATATATTTTCTATGATAGAATTTAATCTAGTTGTTTTGGAGAAATATCTTGTTAAAAAATGTTTGAATAGAAAAAATGTGCTTAGGTTAAAAAATTTAAATGAATATAGATTCATTGCTTACGTTTTTCTTGTTTGTTACATTGCATTACATGGACTCTTTAAAATTAAATGAAAATATATTATTTACACAGTGCATGTATCGTTTTGCAAAATCAATTCTAACAACATTAAATATTAAGAGTCTTGAGGAGCAAATAAAGATTTGTTTTTATTACTATCTTGTAAACAGGATTTTCTTCTGATAAACTTGATATTGAAATTTAACTATTGAAGTTTAAAAAATCCTATTACTATTCTATACAGAAAATGGAGAAATCAAACTGAACAGTAATTTTTTGTGTCTATATTTTAGAATCCTGAGGAACTTATTTCGCAACATGCATTTTAGTTTCCTTTCCCTTCTTTTATGTTGAAAAAAGGTTAAAAAACAATGTTGAATGTAGTTTTAAAATTAATTAAAATTAGAATATGCGGAAGGTATTTATTTTTTATTTCTTCTTTCAAGAATTTTTATAATGTGAATCTTTTTATAACTATTCTTATATCTATCTATCTATCTATCTATCTATCTATCTATCTATCTATCTAT
>JAOUZG010041123.1:898996-909212 GCA_026289955.1 Argiope argentata | reverse complement strand
ATATAATTTTTATAAAGCATTCAAATATTTATATCCAAAATAATCTCAAATATTACATCAAAATAATAATTCCTCATTCAATTAATACTTTACGCGCGCACACACACATTTAGTAAATTTAAATTCAATGCATGTACTAAGAATAAATTTACAAAAATCCTTTTTTTCTGACTCTGTAAATTGCATGAAATTGATCTATAGATTTATGTTGTTGTTGTTACTAATGGCACATACCATGGACAAGTTCACTAATGCATCTGCGTATTTAAGCCGAAATAAGCGTCTCTTGTTTGAAGTAGCGCCAACTAGGGGCAAGATCATGACTTAACTACACTCTCACCGCTTAAAAACCCTCTGATATATTGTATTTCCTTATCTAGTGAGTTATCATACAGAGAAATTTTGTAAAATAAATTTTGTAGTTTTATGTCAAAGAAAAATTCATAATCTTTTTGTAAAAAATAATAATTAAATATCATTGAATATGCCATAGGAATCTCCACCAAAGCAGACATCCATTTGCGTAACAGAGAAGACAAAATATTAAAAAAATTGTTTTGAAGTTACTTAAGAAAATTCTTCCAAATCGCACTTCAGATCTTAAAATAACGTAAATTATAAAACTCTAAGAAAAATCTAATTTATGGAAATATTTTGAATACTTAAAATAATCTATGATATATGATTAAATTTCTTTCTCTATACATTCTCTATCATTTTATTCATTTGGAATACGCAAATATAGATATTATATATTTTACATGCAAATGTTAATATTATATTCCATGTAAATTACGCATAAACTAATTTGCATAACATTATTAAAATATGCATTTTTCAGAAACCAAGAATGTAATATAGGTAAATGTTCGATAGTTACAAATTAATTATTATATAATTCCCTCAAATATTAAATAAATATTATAATTAGGTTTCATTAATTACATTTTTTCAGAAAAAATAATGAAAATTCTGTTCTATATTTCAAAGCTAAATGCCAGCTAAATCAATAATAAAATGATTAAGAATTTTAGTTAAAATCCCGTGCCAATTTGTATATTTAAAATAGAGAGAAACGAGTGGAAAATAATTTAATATTATTTTTTTACTTATTACATATTATAGCTTGTAGAAATTTTGCAAACACAAGCCTATTAAGGTTAATTTTTCGCTTAGGATTAAAGTTTCATAATCATTTTAAAATCATATATAAAGCTTGAGACTCAAAATGAATCCTAACATTAATTTTTCTAGCTCTTAGTTCCATAGTGAATTCTAATTAAATGCGAAAATGAAATTAGTCTGAGTATAAATTAGCATTTTCATAAATATTCATGAATAAAGTTTATTCTAAAGATTAATTTATTTAGTGAAATAACGTAATTTTTCCCGTGAATTTCGATTTTTTTTGCCTTTTATTAATAGGAAGGTCAAATTTTATTTAAATATTTTGTTGTTTTATTCTTTTACTTAAAAACTGAGTGGTATTTTGCTAATTTTGATGTACGCACCACTTTCTGGTTATTATTTTTTTGTCATTTGGAAGTTAAAAATGTATTACGAAGGTGATACGTATTTATGAATATAATTAAAATAATTGCCAAAGACAAAAATACTATTTCCCTATATTATCCATTTTTATTTCTTAGAAAAGGCAACGATACAGATGTGTCTTCATCAGTGGGCACCTGTATCTTTCATTGATAAATAAATAAGTCTTTAGAGATTTTTTAACCTAAAATTTGAACAAATCGTTTATATTTATCCACTATTTTTTGAAACATAGTTATCATAGATGATATTTGAATCGATGTAATTTGTTTATAACTGAGATACCAGAGATTAATCGCCTAATTTCTTCCCAAGGATCGCAAGATAGATTCAGTAAAAGTGCTAAATAACGCCAATTGTTAATACACATATTTTATAATTATCTTACACTTATGCACTTCAAGATGTTTTCTGGAATTACCTCGAAAAGAAAAACAGTGAAGCAAAATTCCATCTAGTTATAAGGGGACAGGCCTCAATAAAAATTTTCAGACATTTATGTATTTGTATGTAAAAGCAATTGATGATATATTCATTATTAAAATACATAAATAAGTTGAATTCTCCCCGAATGAATATATTGAGGACTATTATTTTGTGCCATTGTATCGACATTTCAAATTGTCCTCTATTTTAGCAAGTTCACTCTTCTGTCTGATGTCGAAAGATATCCATCAAACTGTAAATAATTTTTTCAGGATGCACTATAGCTTTATCTTAAAACATTAAACAAAAAGTCTAAAAATAAAACATAAAAATTGAAACCTGTCATTTCAAATTTCATGATATCATGTGATAACATTATTATTTGTCAAGTATTGTTTGTCTTAATTATTTTAAGTCATTAACCAAATTAAACATGCTTGGAACAATCACGTGATTATCAAAATAAGCATGGTTCGATGTATTGAGAATCGGATGCATGGCGTACGTTCGTGCTAAGTTGTAACTTTTCGTTGGTGAAACGCCACCAAATATGACAGCCATCTTTACCCTTTTCTAATAAACCTAAATAAGGAAATCGATGTCTCAAAAGCAATAATTCACCAATTTTCAAACCGTTTATTTTGTGACTTCAAAAAAAGCAAACCAATATACTTTCATATTGTCGCACGATAAAAACATTGACTTAACTTATGAATTACAAATTAAATTTCTATTTTAAAGGGTTTTTATTGCTATAAATTTCTAAATATGACAACCTTCTGAAATATTTTCTAATAACACTAAAATCGAAAAATTGATGCCTCAAAATCAATAAATAGCAAGTTTGTTTTGAGGCTTCGAAAACCTCAAACCAAAGCAATATCATGTTTTCACATGAAAAATAAATAGTTTCCGCATTATGGGGAAATCCTTTTATGATTGTTATTTACTTAAAAGGTTTCTGTAAGTTCTGAATCAATCAGAACATAACAATCGAATGCGTTTCAAGGCAAAATCAATACGTGTTCTTTAAAAATAAATGTCTTTTGTTTTCATTGAGTTAAAAGTATTGTAAAACATGCAACAAAATTTGAAATCAGTACCTAATGAATTTTCAAAAAATTAGTCACGAAGTCATCTTACAAATTGAACATCGATTGAAAGTGAAAGAATTTTTTAAGAAAAGTAAAATACAAAGCTTTTCTGAAAGTCAGATTCACTTTTAACGAGGCATACGATCCTTCTTGGAATTCTCACTGAAGAGAATTTTTTAAAAGAGTGACTTTTGAAGGAATTGCCATAGATCAAAAACTAATTTGGCAATCTGTTCGCTCCAGTGCACTTCACGGCAATCAAAGGTACACTGAATCTTTTGCCTCATTTTTTTTCAAAGTAAAAACTTCAAATAAGTGTTCGAAATATCTAAGTGGAAGAAAAGTAAAAATTAAAAGTTAACCTTTCAGTATAATTAGTTATTGAGTCTCTTATATTTTACGATATCTTAAAACTGCATCAAAACAAAGAACGTTCCTTTGTATTCAAAACTAGATTTATTTTGCTAATAATATTATCGTTACGTCGTTACTTTTTAAATACAAACTTAATTAATATTGAACTTATTTTTATTCGAGATGGATATGCACGACTTATTTAAGTATTGCTGTGTCAGCTTACAATTTAATTCTTATTTATATTTTTGTTAAAATCATTACAAACTTAGGAAAAAAAATCACATTTCTTATAATGAGAAATCCATGCTTCGTTTTATTGAAATCTATAATAAGAAATAATTTTTGAGAATAAATAACATGTATTAAAATTTCTGTCGATATCGGATTTCTTGATACATTGATATTAATTATGTGAAAACTAAGAAATAAAGCACAATCATAGAGTTTTTTTGTATTCAATCAGTTGAAAACTCAGAAATTTAATAAGAAGAGTTTATAAATTATCTTAGCATCAGAAATTTCTGGGCAAAATAAAAATTTCTGCAAATTCAATACACCTAAATTTTTACAAATTCAATAACTGAACATTTATATTAAAACAGTTAAGTTATATTTAAAGTAATATATAATCTATATTTATATTAAAAAGTTACAGTTATATTTAAAGTAATATATAATCTATATTTATATTAAAAAGTTATAGTTATATTTAAAGTAATATATAATCTATATTTATATTAAAAAGTTACAGTTATATTTAAATTTAAAAATTTCATTTCTGAGGATAAATAAAAATTTACTTATTTGTCATTCATCTATTTTTCAAATTTCAATGCAATATTTTGAGAAAATAAAACGAGACAAGCTAAATAAAACTATGGCAAAAAGGAAAATATAGCATTTAAATGAAGATTTCCGTGAGTTATTGAAAAATTATATTGGAATAACATGCATAGTCATACATTTGTAATTAATCCCACCCATTACTAGATAATTCATTAAACTTATTAAACAATTAGTTTACATCACTTTCATGATTCATCCGATGCACTCTCGAACACATGCTAACATATTATAATTACTTTTTTTTTGGTTCTCGACGTATAGAATATTTTTGTGCCAACAAGTATATCACACAATTTACAGACGTATGTCATTTCACAATTAACAGTAGGATAAATTTCCAATATAAGTACACAGGCGAAATGCACAGGAAAAGGAGGAAGAAAGCAAATGCACAAAGTAAATACACTGATTTGCTCACATAACAGAAACACACAGCAGAAGATAGAATAAAGATGAAGAAGCATGATGAAATAAAAATGGAATATTCAGAATGGAAGTACAAAAGAATATATGCAAATAAATGTAGGTAAACTTACTGAAATATATTTAAAAAAAAGATAAAAATGAAATCTGCTCTGCATATTTCAATGCATCATGTCGGAACATAATTTCCTGAACAGCCAAGCAATACGGGCTCAACACGGGCAAGTAAAATTATATTTTCATTCGTTTTAATGGTTTCGTTGAACGAGTCACTTAAATATTGCAAACGGCCATAAAAAAAACTTTTTCTCGCATTTATGCTTTAAAAAAAACCTCATTTCTTATTTATTTCATTTCATGCAATCATGTGCTCAAAATGACAATTTTCTAGGTTTTATTTTCGGTAGTCATTAACTGATTTTTTAAAAAATTAGAGCTTTTGTAAATGCAATGGCAGTGCGTTATTAAAAGCTGAATGTTTAAGATGCGCGTGTATATAATAACATTTCAATTTTTCGCTTATGGATTTTTGTTGACGCCAAAACCCTCATCCCCAAAACAACATCATGTTCTGACATGATAATAACACGGAGGAAAATACTTTTAATATATGTACAAAAATAAATAAATAAATTATTTTCTCAGCACGAATTGAGGTAAATGAGGAGGCCAATCTATATCGTTCTTTAGAAGACAGTTTCTGAGTTTACGTTTTTGGGGAATAAATTTGGTGCATACAAATATCAAATGTTTGGCATTCTGGACTGCACCACTGTAGCACAAACGCCTACCAGTTGGCGACCAATTGGGGCGTTTTAAATATACTTTAAAGTTTCCTTGCCCAATCAGAAATTGGATAAGCTTAAAATTTGGCACAATGTAGTGATCATTTAAGCGACTCTGAATAAATGGAATAAATTACTTAATGTTAGTTTTTTGACCATTTTTGCACATTATTAATTTGTTCATAATTGTCATTCATATCTGAATTATCTCGAATTCATGGATGAGAAATTAACTTCTAGGTAAGTGAGTACTCAGTTCATTCAACATATTCGTTATAGTTGTTGTTTCTGATGGCACTTGCCATGTACAAGTTCGTTGACACAGTCAGCTATTTTAAGTTGAGAGTGCGTCTCTTGTTTGAAGTAACGCCAACTCGTGCCAAGAGTAGACTTAGCTTCTTATGCATCAGATTTGTTTGCACAGAAAATTTTTACAGGGGCGCACCCTCACACATTTCACAAAGAACAACCATGCCCGAACTGGGACTTTAACCCAGAATGCTTCAGATAATGCGCTGTGCCAGGACATTGACAGTGTTTTGGTACTTACGTATTAAATCGTCTTCGCCAACGGTTGCCAATGGTTTAGTTCTTCATTGGCGACGAATTTAAATTTGATGATAAAGATCAACAAATTACACCATTGCCGGATTGCCATAATTGGTTGTTTAGCGACTCATTGGTGATGACTTCAAATTTGGCGATAAAGCTGGACAATGTAATACGTAACTACCCAGTTTTTTTAATGTAAAACCATAAAGTAATTTTAATCGCTTTTAAATTTATTCCTTTCTTATAATTCTTTAGTAATGACACTAATATGAAATAAGTCATAATATTCGAAAGAACGATTTACTGAGATTTTATCTGATCGAATCATTACGTTATGCAAACGATGTAACTTATCGGTAGAAAGAAAATTAGTTAAGTGTATAAATATAAAGACTATTAAATAAGAAGAATTATAAAATGAGCTTTACTTCTGTTTTGTTCATTTGCAAAGGCTTAGAAATTCGCTGTGTTGCTGTTTCTAATGGCACTTGCCATGGAGAAGCTTGCTGAGGTAGTCAGCGTTTTAAACCTGATCAGCGTCTCTTGTTTTGTCTAGACCCAAGAGTACGACTTCTACTACTCACTCCTCACATTCGCTTGCACAGCTTCTTATTACAGGGGGCACAGTCACACAACTCATAGATAGCACACAGAAGAACAACCATGCCCGAATCGGGATTCGAACCCGGGATGCCTAGAACAAGGGGAAGACGCTATACCCCTAAGCCAGAACGTCGACTAAATTAGCTATTCATTCTCGGTTAAAAGAGATATGCTGCATTATTATATTTTACATGAATGACATGCCATTTATTGTCTTATATCCACACACATTTTTTAAAAATATTTATTATATTTCGGTATTATTAAATATTAGTTATATATTTCTTCCAATTCACATGATATCAAAATAAATAAAAATGCCTCGAAGGGCGATTTATAATTTATTCTCTTTACTTGCTTATGTTTAAGATGCTATAAATCCCAATAAACATTCAAGATCTAAGCTATTTCAATATATTTAATACTACAATTTTTAAAAGATTTTGTAGCTTTTCAAAGCTTACTGAAATGACCCTATGAAAAACCATCAATGTTTTTTTCGATCACCGATTATAATCAAACTTACTTTATACCCTCCATTAACTTGAAATATTGTTCCCTCGTGTTCACTTCATCGACTCTGGGGCTAAATAATTTCAATCTAAAGTTCATAGTCTTTGAAGGAAAACAATTTTATTAACTAAACCTCTTTAGCTTTAGCTAAATTAAATTAAATGTGCCGTCCGTGGTATACAAATTCACTAAATTCTGCTCAAAATTAATTGGAGACTATATTTTCTCTCAGGCAATGGGCTGCTATGCCTGAATGAAATTTGGGGAATGCCAGTGATGTCAAACTTCAATTAGAAAATATAATATTTGATGATCTTTAGAGAAATCATGACACATTTTCTAAAGACAACTTGTTAGGTAGATAAAGATAAAGAATACTATTCAACGAGTTATTATAAACTCTGTAAGAATATTCATTATTATAAACTTTGTAAGAAGATTCATTACTATAAACTCAACTCTGTAAGACGATTCATTATTATAAACTTTGTAAGAAGATTCATTACTATAAACTCAACTCTGTAAGACGATTCATTATTAGAGGAATTATTATAAACTCTGTAAGAAGAGTTGATATTAGATGCATTGTTAAAAACTCTGTAAGGAGATGCAATATTAGATGGATTTCTATAAAATCTGTAAAAAGCTGCAATATTAGATGGATTATTATAAAATCTGTAAAAAGATGCAATATTAGACGAATTATTATAAGCTCTTTCAGAAGATTCATTAATAGACGGATTATTATAAACTCTGTAAGAAGATTTTCATTATCAGACCCATTGTTATAAACCACGTAAGAAGATTCATTATTAAACAAACTATTATAAACTCGGTAAGAAGATTCATTATTAAACAAATTATTATAAACTCGGTAAGAAGATTCAATATTAAACAAATTATTATAAACTCGGTAAGAAGATTCATTATTAAACAAATTATTATAAACTCGGTAAGAAGATTCATTATTAGACGAAATATTATAAATGTCTCTATAGAAATCGAATTATTATTAACTCTGTAATTCTGTAAGAAGTATTCTTTGAGTCTATGGAATAGAAGAAAACCTATAAAAAATATCCTCTTCATTTATTTCATTTTTCAAGGAGAAGAATATATTGAAATATTAATAATAGATAATATTATAAAATAATGTATTTACACGCCACATATTTTTAGAGCTTAACACTAATAAAAGATTAAATGAGAAAAATTTAGAAAAAAAATAATATGAGTTACTTTTTGTATCCTGCGACGGTCACTTAATGACGATTCTATTTCAGTAAGAATGACAGGCTGAAGGATGCGAGATTTTTTGGAATTTATTTTATTGTTTAATGTAAATATATCTCTTCCTATTTTCTCTCACACCTATTTTGTCGAAAGCCTATTCTAAATTACACACAAAAACTCGGAAGCTTTTAGAATCCGCAGATAAACAATATTCAGCTGCCTACTGAGGAAATATATTAATAAAATAATCGTTTAAAAATACCGGTCTTGAAAAATGTAATGCTTAATACAGAAAATTGTTTAAAAAATTTAATGAGTGCTTAAATTAATGTAATGTATTAACTTCAAATATAAATCAAATATCAAATTTACTTCAAATATCAAAACAAAGAGTTTGAAGAATAAGAGCAAGTATTTTAATTAAATTTAATTGGTTGAAGGATGATCTATCTATTTTTCGACATCTTGTGCTACATTATATGCCCAAAAGTATCTGAACACCCAGTGGTATGGACTTAAAGCGTACGCTGGTACATATTAATATCATATTGGTCCATCTTTTGCGCTTATGGCAGCCTTTCATACGTTTGGGAAGACATTCCACCAGTTTTTGATAGGCAGCTACAGGAATTGATTTCAAGACGTCCATCAGAGCTTAAGTGGGTGCTCGCAGTAGGGGTGGTCGATTAATATGCTCTCTAATTCACCATAAGGGGCCTTTGTGGAATTTAGATCATGTTTGAAAATAAAAGTCGTTTTCTTCAATACCCATTTCGTTCAACCCCGTTTGTACTAGCCTCGATATGTGAATGATGCAGTTATCCTACTAGAAGAGAAATGGGCCTTCCTCCAAAAATTTCCATAGAGTTGGGAGTGCATCATTATTCAGAATGATGATTTCATGTTTACGACTCCAGGACTTAGCGAACTTAAGCCAAACCACGGGAAACACCCCACATGCTTCCACCACCAAACTTAGCAGTTGACGCTATGCAGTCACTAAAGAAACATTCAGAGGACATCCGTCAGGCCCAGACCCGCCCATCTGACTGCCAGACTGTTAAGAGAGATTCGTCTCTCCAAAGACCAGTTTTCCACATGTCCACAGTCCAATGACTGAGAGATCTGCACCTTTTCAATCGATGCTTCGTATTCTGTGGAGTGATGTCCAACTTGTTCTCGGCTGCACCACCATAGAATCCCAACTTTTTTTAACTCTCGACGAACAGTCCCTATGCTAACACTTAACGCATGATGAGCTTTGGAACTTCTCAGAAATTTGCACCAACGAAGACTTGCGATTTCGTTTTACTATCCTTTTTCAAAGCTCTGCAGCTACATTTACCTAATGTTTTCAACCTATCAGTTCGTTTTTCTGCAGTTTCACTGCTTCGACGTTTCCACTTCACAATTACATCCTTTACAGTGGATTTAGGCTTTTGTAGAAAATACACAATCTCACGAACTGATTTCCCACAAAGGTAGCACCCCACTATATTGTCCGGGTCAATCTTATTTATCTTCTTTGACTTACTCAGTGTCTCACAAACGCATAAATGCAATCTGACAACGCTCCACTAACGTTTTAATAGCTGTCGATTACGCATTAAATTGAGCAATTCCACCAGAACAACTTTTAAGAGATGTTTTTATACCTTTGACCGTATAGTGTATTATCTTCTTCGTTATTAATCAATCCTTGACTCATTTATGAATTTAATAGTATAGGCGGATAGTAAAATATTTACTATCTGATTAAGGAATTCATTAAATTGCAATGGGTGGCGAGTAAAATTCCCAAGATTTATTAATACAGAGGTTACCTTTGGAAGC
>JAOUZG010041123.1:881204-891382 GCA_026289955.1 Argiope argentata | reverse complement strand
CCTTAATTATTATTTTCATTTTTTAAATTTTATTTTGAATTTTTATGAGCTTTTTATCGGTGTAACGACATTGTTGGCACGCATTCTATACTCACCAGTCTCACCAATCTTAGCGCACAAAAATAGTCACTGAAAAAAATCTTTAAAGATGTAACTTTCATATTTAAATTTTTCTTCAACACAAAGATCAAGACTACTGTTTTACAATACATCCCCACACTAAACAACAGAATAGAGCTTTCAGCAACAAGGAAATTAACCTGGTTAGTTCCACAGAAGCGTCATTAAATCTAATTCCCCAAAGGATCATTATTTCATTACCGCTCGAGGAAAACGGTGAGAAGTCGTGTTATGGCATCTGGTTCACTCAATTTAACCGAGTTTTCTGGAAGAGGAAGAGATTCGGGTAACAGGCTAAGCGATCTCGGGGGACACAAGGAGCGGTGTGTGGGAGATGGTGCTCTAACCGGAAATCAGTAAGAAGGGCATGTAAAAGTTAAACTAAATGTAGATTAGAATAAAACGAAAGAAAATAAAATTCATATGAGATTTTAAAAAATTGTTTTTCAGTCAAATTCGATTACAGGATAAAAGTAATAGTTAAATTCTGAACCAAACCAGTAAAATAGGCATTGCATTTAACTACTACTAAAATAAAGAGGAATTTAACCAAGTTAATAAAAATGTAAAATCAATACAAGCGAAAAGAATTGTACCAAAAATTAATGATGAATCTGGACTGAAGACATTCTAAAGGGTCACTTTCAGGCAAGAATTCAAAGTGAATTTTTCTGTAAAGAGATTGACTTTCATTCAAAAATATTGAAATATTGAAAAAATTTTCTTCACCAGTTGGGGAATGCAATACAGATTAGAAATTTCTAAGTTTTTTTTTGTATTATTTAATTCGAAAGTACATCAAAATGAATAGGAAAAATCCATTTATTAACAATGTTTAATTTTAAATGCATCAAACATTATAAAAATAAATAGTGTCGTTAAAAATAATTGGCCGAAAACAGTTTAGTCTTTCCTCATTAGCGTGTTAAAAAAAGAAACTGAATTCATTATTGATTTGGTAGCAGGGAAATGAAGATTTTTGAAGAGAAAGTTAGTTTTTAATTAATTAATAAAGACATTAATTAATTAATATTTAAAAAAAATATATTAACGTCAAATGTTATCCACTACAAGTTTAAACAATTTTTTAAAAACTTGATTGAACGAATAAAAAGTATTTTATTAACGATTTAAAATTTGAAATATATATATATATATATATATATATATATATATAATTTAAAACGTCAACAACAGTTCTCTTTTAATAAGGCACTTTGTCCCTTTACAAGTCTTTGTTAATTTTTTTTCTTAAGTCTTGTTGACTAAAGAAATTCCATTAATTAAATATGATTTTTTAAATAAATATTAAAATATTCTAATTTAATACATTCTTTAATACCTCATAAATATAATAATACATGGTATCTTCTTAAATTATGGACGGTTTTAGCAATTTGACTTTTTAATTGGATTTGACATGTTTAATGAATGAAGAAATATATTTCATCTTCTATTAGAAGACATTTTTAAAAGTATAAAATTGTGGAGATTGTATAAGCTGACAAAGATTGGTTATTGTTGAAAGATTTCAGAAAAAAACAGAATATTTAATGGAATGAATAAACAGTATATATACACTGAAGTGACAAAAGTCATGGGATAGCAATATGCAAATATACAGATGGCAGTAGTATCGCAGCGAAAAAGTATAAAGGCACAGTTCGTTTTCCAGAGCTTTCATTTGTGTTCAAGTTATTAATGTGAACAGGTTTTTCGCGATTTATGGCGGCACGACGAGAATTAACAGACATTGAACGTGGAATGTTAGTTGGAGCTAGACGCATGGGTCATTCCATCGCGGATATCGTTAGTGAATTCAGCATTCCGAGATCCACAGTATCAAGAGTGTGCCGAGAGTATGAAATTTCAGGCATCCCATCCCATCATGGACAGCGTAGTGGGCGAGCACCTGCACTTAACGACCGAGACCGCCGACATCTGTGTAGAATGGTCAATGTTAATAGACACGCAACACTTCGTCAAATAACTGCAGGAATCAATGTGGGACGTACGAGGGACGTGTCCGATTGTACTGTGCGGCGAAATTTGTCTTCCTTGGGCTATGATAGCAGTAGACAGACTCGAGTGCCTTTACTGACAGCACGACATCGCCTGCAACGACTCTCCTGGGCTCTTGAGCATATCGAATGGTCCCTAGACCAGTGGAAAACCGTGGAGTGGTCAGATGAGTCTCAATTTCACTTGTTACGAGCTGATGGTAAAGTTAAAGTGTGGCGCAGACCCCACGAAGGCATGGACCCTGTCAGCAAGGCACTGTCCAAGCTGGTGGTGGCTGCATAATGGTGTGGGCTGTTTTTACATGGAATGGACTCGGTCCTCTGGTGAAACTGAACCGATCATTGACTGGAAATGGTTATGTTCAGCTTCTTGCAATATCACTTGCAGCCATTCATGGACTTCCCGTTCCCCCACAACGATGGAAATTTTATAAATTATAATGCACCATATCAACGGGCCAGAACTGTCCGCGATTGGTTTGAAGAACATTCCGGACAATTCCAGCACATGATCTGGCCACCTAGATCACCCGATATGAATCTCATCGAGCATTTATGCGACATCATCGAAAGGTCCGGTTGTGCCCAAACTCCTGCACCATCCACATTTTCACAATTATGGACGTCTATACAGACAGCATGGCTCAATATTCCTGCAGAGGACTTCCAACGACTTGTGGACTTCATGACACGTCGAATTGTTGCAAGTTTTTAACTCTCCGATGTTTTAATATCTGAACAATTTTGCACTATAATAAATGCACATCCTTTTCACTAAATATGTACTTAGTTTTATTTCTTTTCTTTTTATTTTTGATAGCTTAAAGTGTAAATTCCGAAGAATATTAATTATTTTAATATTTTTCATTTTTTAAAGAAAAGAAGTTTTGATTTTTAAAATCTTACAGTTTTATGTAAATTATTCCACAGTTGAATTGCTTATTATCTTACTATACATTACTTAGAAATTAATGTTTTATAAATTTCGAAAATTCCTTAACCATAAACGAATTAGTGGATAACCTAAACCATAAACTAATTAGTGGATATTTATAAATAAATTAATTCAAAGCAATCTAACTAATTAACACGTTATTTTTGTATTTTCATTTTTTAAAAATTTATCCGAGTCAAAATTTTCCTTAATATCAATATCAATGAAAAAATATAGAATTATGCTATCATAGCCGGGCAGTTTTTTATATTTTAAAAACATTATATCAGGAAAATCTGTCCATTTTCATAGTAAAATTTGAGTTTTATTTAAAAGCAAGTCTTTGGCATATAGGCTTTCATTCGATATCCCCACGTAACACTAGGTGTGGAAAAGATTTGAAAATAAGTTCCATTTTCCCCTGACAGATGTTTTTGTCATGCTTTACTTTTTAAGTAGACTGCGGACATGAGATCCTTGCTGTTTCGAACATTTTATAACCTTTATACATGAGCCTGAAAACAGAAATTTCACAGGTTATCGATAATAGGGTATTAGAAAAGAGTGACTTGAAGGTTTCAATGTTGTCAAAAAATATCTGGAAAAAGATCAATTTGTTTCTTGAGTCTGAAATCTTTTAAAATAATACATATGAAGTTTTTTTTTAAAAAAATGAATGGAAATTTAGTATAGTAAAGTTTAAATTAAATTTTTTTTTGGTGTTAAAAATATTTTTACGATGGTTCAGTTTATTTAAAAGAAGAATGAAATAAAAAGAGGCAAAAGAAAATATTCAATTAAAAATAACTTAAAAAGATTGAGACAGCTTTAAATTTTCATTTTTGATTTTAGCTCATTTTTATTCATTAGCTCATTTTTATTCATTTTATTATTTAGCTCATTTCGTTGTAAAGAAACAATACGGATATTTTGGGACGAACCTTGTAATTTTGAACTCCGATCAGATGACGAGGACGACACTTGACCTGGCAACATTCTCTTCACACCACACCAGAGTGAGGACGTTTCTCCCTCACTGCTTCATTTTGGAATACGCCTCAATACATAAAACTCAAATTTATATATTGGGACACAGGAAATCCATAATATGAAACACAGGAAATCCATAATAAAAACACATGAAATCCATAATAAGAAACACATTAAATCCATTACAAGAAACACACGAAGTAGCTGCACTGTGTTCTTTGTACTATTCGTTATCAATTTCATATAATTCGGTATTAGTATAAATTACCAAAACGTGAAATCATCGTAATATGTTCTTTGTACTCAGGTATGTGTTATCAATTTTATAGAAATCCGTATTAGTATAAAATTTCTGGGAACATTGCTACTATGCTAAAAACTTTCAGAATATCGAAAAAGAAAATGGAGATATATTTTTTTGCTAATTAGGACATATTTGGAAAGAAACCGGTAATAAGGATCATTTTAATGAAACATATGAGGGTCACTAGATTGTGGATATGTGTCTTGGCTACAGTTCATTATCCATGGTACACATAGTGATAAATGCTGAAGTGAAATAAGAAGAATGCAAAAAAGAGAATCAAATGAAGTTGGATATCTGTTCCACGACGGAAATTCATTTAAAATCTCTAGCTTCGAAATTAACTTTTCATAATAAAGTTTGTCAAGAATGTTAATGCAATCTTAAAATAATGTTTAAAATCTTTTCTGCTATTTCCAAATGATAAATTTCCATACTTTTACGAATATCGAAAGTATAAACTCAATCAAAAATACGTCCTTTCAACATTTCCGGGCTTGTTTCAGATTTGTTAAGACTGAGAGCAAGCAAATAATAGTTATCATTATTATACACCTAAACGTAACAAATCAAAGGAAAGAGAGGACAAATGGATAATATCCTTTAGTTATTTTAATATCGTTTTGCTTAAACAAAAAAAAATCTTATACTAGTATATATTGAAGTGCATACGCATTGATGATATATTGATATATAATATTTTTTCTCCTACAGATAGGATATTATAAGACAAGAAATGGGCATTAATCCTTTTTATAACGTGAGAACATGATGTTGTTTTGGTTAGGAGATTTTGATGTCTCCGAAATTTAAGAGAAAAAATTCACCTACTTTTACCAGTATTGCATTATTATTATGTATGATTCTTAGAAAGCAGATGCGTTTTTAAAAGGCTGACCTTCTTTTACCAGTATTGCTTTATTATTACATATTGTTCATTTGACAACAGATTCGAAATAACGAATATTGGAGATTATATCATTTTGTAGAGCATTTATTGGCAAATGTTGAAGTACATTAAAATCATATTAAAAATTAAAGAGAAGTTTTATAATTGCGATTTTTATTATTTACTTTAATTAGCGAAAACTGCAAACTGCACATGTGTAAATAGCAATAGATTACGCATATATTAGTTTACGTCTTATTTTAAAAAGCGATTCAAATTTCATTATGCCGAAAAGAAGGAAATAATCCAACCTCAAAAGGATCACCTCTGTTTTGTTTACGGACATGTCATATTTTTTACCTTTGTAACAATCTAAATAGTTCTGAATGTGTGCTGTAAAAGTTGTTTTGTAGCTATTTTTGATTGATGTTGCGTAACATGCCCATGCCTTATCGGGTGGAGACTAGACTTAAGTTCAAAGCAAATTTTTTTCTTGGATGCTAAGCCACAAGAAATGCCGTGAGGGAACTGTTAGTATCTATCTATCTATCTATATAGATAGATATATAGATATATAGATATAGATATAGTTATATATATAGATATATAAAGAGAGACGTAGAGATTGTTTCAAACCAGTTTAAATTGGGTAACTATTTAAACTAAATTGCATTTTCATTTTTTCAACTTCTTTTTATTCAGTTACTTTTAAGTTGACATTAATAATGTTAGATGTCTTTACAAGTCGATGAAAATTATCATATTTATTTTTAGATATTACTACTTTGTAGTTATGAAAATATTAATCGTATTTCACTTATTAAAACTTTAGGGAGAAATATACAAGATTGTAAGCAACAAATTGCAAATACTTCTGAGCACAAGAAATGTTTCTATATATGTTATTTTTTAGGAGTAAAGTTAATATTTTTGTATTAAGTTTGAAAAATATCTCAAAAATCAATTAGAAACTTTATAGATATTCATTATCGACAATTTTCTTTATTTAAAAAAGTGATAAATAATTACATTCTGAAAAAAGAATATATAAATAAACAACTAATGTAAACTAAGAATTCCAAACTTTGGATTCAACGAGCTTCGACTTTTACCTTTTCTTAATTCATTTCCGTAGAAGCAACTTGTAAATACTCACCTAATCTTTTGGAAAGATTCTCCTTTTTTAAAATATGGACGACTCTTTCCATAAATAGTTCATCCTTCTGTAAACAAAATTGAAATTCGATGCACGTTCTTCGAAAGCATTCGCGAAAATTCTATTTTGATTTTCCTGCCCCGTAGATTATAAGAAGTGGGTCAATAATTTTATATGTATGGAATTCAAAAACTGAGCTTCGAAATGTAAGAACAACCCTTGTAAGATCACCACTCGCATATGAAGAAGTAAAGAGCTTAGAATGTAAAGATGAAGGATTCTTATATGTTTTGATGCTTCGAAAAACAAGATCATTTTAAGAAATCAGTTTTTTTTTTGTTTTGTATCTGTGTTTGACATTTTCTCAATAATAGTTTAAAACGCACTTTTGGAAAAACATGAACATTCAGATATTTAAATTTACTTTGAAAAATATGTTGAACGAATAATTCAAATTCAAATCTTTTTTCTCGTATAGCCGAATTCGTAATAAATTATTTATTTTTAAGATTAGATATTTAAATTTAAATTAGCGTTACTGGAACAAATTTTATAATTATTTCGACAAAACAAGCAGATTTAATCAAGAAATATATAAGAAGATAATTTTATAGGATAAATAAATTATTCTTTTAATATTTTTATTTAAAAAATCACTAGTAAAATTATTATTTACTTTTACTGTTCTTTTAAGGAAAATATTCAAAATTAAAATGTTAATTTTAAACGCACACACTCACACGCACACATACTAGTGCGATTTTTTTTTCTGTATATGATGGTGCATTATCATAGAGTAAAATCAGTTTTTGTTGCTTTCCTTGATATAAAGGTCGTTTTTCAAGAAAGGCTTCATTCAGATAGATCATTTGGTGTCATTATTGTTCAGTATTATGCAATATTCGTAAAGTTTAGCATTCATTCTAGATCACAGCCTTCTGATTCCATCAAACACAGAACATTATCTTCTTTCTATAGCGATGTGACATAGCAGGTGATTATCCGCCTAGAGATCATTACCCATAGCCTTTTATGTTTATGATTCAGGAAATATGTCCTTTTTTCATAACTTGTCATGTTTCAATAGGAAAAACAAGGAGAAGATAAAGGATGTATGTATGGATATCTTATAAAAAAACAAAACATCGCATATAAGAAAAAAAAAACTGTTATTTTAAAGAAAAATGCTTATAATTTTGTATGACTTGCTTATAATTTTTTGACTTATAATTTTGTATGCCTTTACTATTCCTAGTAAATATAGCAAATCAAATCAAATCATCATCATCAGTGTTCATAATGCATTTTTGCAATAAAAATACAAAGGAATTATCATTGTAATCTTTATAAATGTATTCATTTGACGTTGACATAATGAGATGTGAGAAATTGTTTTACCATCAAATTAAAGCTCCAAATTATTTATTGTTGTATTTGTAGTGGATTAAAAACATGGAAATAATTTTAATCGCTGAGCTTTCAAAAATATATCTTGTTACTTATTCCTAACCTTGTTTTAAGCAGCAAACCTCAGAGGAAGAAAAAGGCAGAGATGGGAAATAGTAGAAATACCTATTTAAAATTCAATTTTATCTTATGTATTCTTTTTATTATTTATATTTTGAAAATAATATATCTTATATTCATTGATTGAGCAATGTATAATTACATAAATATTATATATATTCAGAATATTAAATATCATATGCGAGAGAATAATAAATTTTTTTAATTATTTTTATTGCAATTTTTTTATGAACGATAGCTTGCATTTTTTAATAGTTAAAAGGGATAAAACACATTAACTACAATAGATATCAACAGTATAATTAAATAATAAACTAGAATATCATTTGTGAAAATTATAAGTATATTTAAATGAAGAAATATGAAAAATGAAATCAGTGATGGTAATAGAAGTAATATTTGAGAAATTAAGAAGACTCTTAAAAAATAACATTTGGAAGTAAACAACTAATTAATTGTTGATGTAAACTTGGAACCGAATATGAAATGGGAAAAAAGCCGATATAGGTTTTTTTCGTAATGTCAAAGGTAGTAAACATGCTATTAAAAAATGTAAAATAAAAAAAAAGGTCTGAAAATGAAACTTATGTATAACATGTAAGATGTGTAGTGATTCTACATTCAATAAGGTTTAAAATTATGTTAAAAATAATTTTAAAATTATGTTAAATAGGATTTGTTACATAATTGAAACTAATATTTATGATTGGTATTTATATTTATATAACTTCTTTTACAAATCATATTTAAAGGAAAATTTATTTAAAGAATATATTTTTTAATTGAACTTTTTTATTAAAATGCTATTATTGCTAAATATTTACTAAAGTAAACATTCTATCTTAATATAAAGGGAATAATTATAATTATCTCAATTGATAAAACATTATTTCTAAAATTTTTGGTGCTATGATAATAATTTAAGAAATATTCTCCATAGAAATCCATTTTTATAATTGTCCGACAAGATATAAAACGGTTAATATGATAAATTTTCAAAATTTATCTAAGATTTTAAAAGTTTGATTTATTACTAAACTGTATTTAAAATTAAAAAAAATTCAAGCATATAAATTCAATTAAGTAAAGAAATTAAAATTATCTTTTTATAAATTCTCGATAATTTTAAATCAGGGAAACAAATTTCCATATAAATCCCGGGCAAATTAATCTGTGTATTATTATTAAAACATTTATTATTTAAAAACAAATAATGTAATATAGCTGAAAACTTTATAGTTTTAACTGAATAATCTTGATGCAGCATAAATTGAATAAAAGCTAATATTATATTTCATTAACTTTTTTTCCAAAAAGTAATTTGTCGTCTATTAGATTATGAAAGTAAATCAAGACATAATGAAAGCATCAAAATGTTATGGATTTTTCCTTGTCATCTTATATATTTAAAATGGTGAGTAACTCGAGGAAAGAAATTTAATTCTATTTTTAATTAAAGACTGTAAAGTTTGCTAATTAGTTCCCATACTTGTAGAAATTCTGGAAACATAATCCTCTAAAGAGTATTTTTTTTTACTTATAGTTTACTGGCCCGTTATCAATTTTAAATCAAATGAGATAACTGAGGAGCAAATTGAATTTCCATATTATTTTCTCCAGAACAAAATTCCTTAACGAATTCTCATTAAAGAAATAACTCTGAATATATAATAAGACTTTATGCAATTTTTATTAATTAAATAAAGTCTTATTATTTAACATTTTTAAAAAATAATTTTTCACGAATTTTTATTTTTTTCGTACTTTTCATACACATATTTCAAGACTGTGTGACTGTGTTCAAGAAGTTCTGTGATTTTTTTAAATCACAGTTTAATCTTAATAGTAATTCTGTAAAAACTGAATTACGTTGGAGTTTCTAATTATGTATCCCATTTTTTGATTATTATGTCTATCAAAATTTAAATATTAGGAAACAAGACAATATTAATAAAGCAACATATAATTCTATATAGATTTAAAATAAATTATAGAACAAAAATATCAACCAACTGAAAAGAAAGTTTTAGAAATTCTATAAAACTCTAAGAAACTTTTATTTATTATAAAAGCTAACGTTCTAGATATGTTGCAATGACATTTTAAAACAATGAATATATTTAAAATAAAATTTTAAAAACTAAAATAACCTTAAAATATTTAAAAGTATTGATAAATAAATTTTATAATTATCTATCTATCTATCTATCTATCTATCTATCTATCTATCTATCTAT
>JAOUZG010041123.1:845423-872556 GCA_026289955.1 Argiope argentata | reverse complement strand
CACACACACACACACACACACACACACACACACACACACACACACACTCAAGTATATATATGGAATACTATCAGTCTTTTTGATGCATAAATAAAAAATAATATAAAGGTAATTCAGTTAAATATATTTCAAGTTGGTGTAAAAAGGATTTGATCCAAATTTTTTGTAATACGAATGAGAAAATAGTTAAAATTTCATTTAATTTTTGACTACGATGATTGTTAAAAAATTCTTCCTTGTCGTACATTCCTATGCTTCATATTACATACATTTTAGTTTTATGTGAAGCATTCTGGCCTATAAAGAGTGTCTATATACACAAACTCCCATTCATTTTTATTGTTGTTGTTAGTAAGGCACTTTACACGGACAAGCCCCCTAACGCAGTAAGTGATTTTAATCCAAAGGTGTGTAATTTTTTCTAAATAGCGCCAACCGAACCCAGGACGACCACATCACGAAAAGGAAAAGTTACCTTTGTGCTGGGATGCCGACATTCATTTTAATTCTAAATACTAGTAAATCTCTGGAGTTTAGGGGAATGCTATGCATTTAACTTGTTCTAAATCACATAAAAATTCAGGAACGAAAATAACATATGCCTGTAATAATAGATCTTGACAATAAATGATGAAAAAAAAATACTACCTTTGTACTAGTGTTTGTTACGCTCGCACGCACATATACACAAATAGAAACTTTTTTTTATATAGAATCTGCAATTAAATTGGCTGTGTATACTTTTTAATGCCCTAAAACGGATTGCATAGGTTAAAACGTTAATGAACAGGCATCCTGATTTAGAGGGTAGAGAGTCTTCCTCTTGATTGGGCGGCCGTATTCGGGCATGATTGTTCTTATTTCTATCTATGAGGTATATGAATGCACCCCCCTGTAAAAAGGGGTTGTGCAAGCAAATTTGAGGAGTCAGTAGCTAAGTCATACTTTTGGCCCTAGTTGCCGCTACTGAAAAACACGGGACGCTCAATCGACGTAAGATTAATTTACACGAACGGCGTCAGCTCGCTTGTCCATGGCAAGTGCCAATAGTAACATCAATAACAACAACATAGTTTAATGATTAAATTTCAGAAAAATAATTATGAAAAAAGTAAAAGAGAATAAGCAGAAGAATGATTTATTCAGAAATAACGACACAGCACATCAATTTCATCCACTTACAACAATAATAAACATTTAGTTCTGCATTACACCAAGTACACACATGTTTAAGAAAGCGTAATACACAAAGTGCATGCATATTCCACACTGAAGATACACCATTAAAGACAAGCATTTTAGAATGATCGAATATTTCAATACATAAATAAACAGATTGGGCTTGGAGTTGTAGCCTTGGGATAATGTGGATATGTTTATGTTGCGACTGAGAGTTTCTGCGTATTGATTTCGGCTTATAAATTCAGCAGTCTCTTGGGTCTTAATTAGATTCACTATTTCAACAGGTATCTCATTAAGTAGCCTCAAATAACTCAAAATATTTATGTTACATTTTCTAGACATTTTGTTGTGTAACTTATTTATCTAGTGCTTTTGACAGTGTGTATTAACAGTTTTTCAGTGTTATATATACACCATACACCATAAGTTATACATACAATTTTGTTCCACTTTACAAACAATGGAACAAAATTTCGTTTTTTTTTTGGATTAAACATTTATATGTAATAAGGTTTAACATATAAAAAAATCTGTAATTGATTTAATGAACTTTTATATAATCTTGAGAAATAATTAATATGTAAAATAAGTCATTAATCAGAATACATGTCCAATCTTTTTCATTACTACTTAGAAATCCAAATTATATTTTACAAAACATTGAAGCGGCTTATATTTAGCATCATTTATTTTCATAATTTTCAAAAATAAATAATTAATGATGAAATAGAATGAATTATATACATTAAGAGTGAATAAATAAATAATATCGTTAAGAATGAAATCGTAGGAATTTGAGTTGTAAATAAAAGAAATATATACATTTATGCTTTGTATTATTTTGGGTTATATGCTGTATAATACTTTTATTCATAGAAAAAATAAATGTTTTCTGTATAAAATAGAAGAAACGTAATTTTTCATTCATTATTTATAATATTGAATCGTGTAATAAATAATCTGTAATGTTTTTGAGATGCTATATAGTTCCATTTCATAATTGCAAATCGTAGCGGTCAGAAAATAACAATTATAAGAAAAAAATAGTTAATAATCTTTAATAATTGTTAATGTTCTTCAGAAAAAGAAAGATAATTGAGTATAGGTTCAATAAATGCCGTAACATTTTCATTTAATATACTTAACATAGATATTTCATGATGATAAATATCGTAAAAATCTGCGAAAATATCATCTTCCTTTTTGTATGTATGCATACATAAATATCTTATTGTTCCTAAAAAATAGCTAATTCGATAAAAAATTCTCGTAGATATTGCCAAAAAAATATCAAATTATTTTTATGAAAAGAATTTATGTATAAGCATAACGTAATTTTAAAAAACCATTTTGGTTGAAAAAGATAAACAATGTTATATTTCTATTATAGAAGTTAAAATAATTTTCAAAGTTCCTTTAACGAATTTTCAACTTTTAGAAACTTATACACTTTATAAATATATGTAATAACTGGAATTCTCTTAATATAATAATGATTTATATGCAGTGCATCTTTACATCTAATGCAAATATGTAATAAAGTGCTTTTTGAAGGTACAAATATTTCCAGTTCCCTCAATAATAATGAAATAATAACTAAGTTTAAAATTATATAAATAAAAATATCTTATTTGTTTATCCCTAATGAAAAGAGGAGGTAGAGTATATTGTAAAGAAGAAAAAAATAATAATATCACCGAATTAATTTTATGAGTAAACAACTCATTTCCGTCAGGTTAAACTAAAGCTATGCCGGAAATTAACGACGTAACAGTTAAATTATTTTCTACTAAACGTAATGATAATAGTTAACATAGGAATAATAGTTTAAATTTCTATTACATGGGATAATTTATCAAGTTTTAAATATTGGTTTAAATGAATATAAATTTAATAATTTTTATAGAAAATAAGTAAATAACCTAGAGTTAGTTGTTACTTAATTAAGTAGTGATGATGTAAATAACTGTCAGGACAAAGAAAGTTCATGTAAATTTTGAGAGTCTGCGACTGAAACTGGTGAAAAAAATAGCAATTATCGAACAACTAATAATAAGTGCACATAATTAACTAAAAAGAAATCAAATGTGCAATTAAATGACAAATTTTATAATCCTATTACGATAATGTGTTTTATGAATATGCTTTTAAATGTATTGTTTCAAATTTTGCGAAAGATAATTAAAATGGAAGCTCTAATTTTATTACAAAAAAACTTATTTTATAAATATTTAAATAATTAAGGTCACAAACAAATCTTTTAAAAAATATCGAACATTGCACCAATTGTAATTATAAATTTATGCCCTTTTTCCTGTTAATATAATTAAAATAAGTAATTTGCTTACGTTTATCTAATTTAATTTATAATACTGTTCTGTTAACATGTAATTTAATTGTATCATCAATTCAGTTCAGTTGTAGTGAATTATTTTTTAAATGTTAAAATTAAATTCAATATTTACTTTGCAGATAATTGTAATTGATAAATTAATGCTATAGTTTCAATAACTGAAAAATAATTGGTAATAGAAAAGAAATATGTGTAAGTGCTTAATCTAGAACAATTTCAGGACATCCTGCAGTTAATCCTGCATTATTAGAATTAGATAATTGTAACTTTACAATATGGATTCTTTACTTATCCGAATATCTTAGTTTTTATCATTATAAAAACATACAAAACTTAATTAGTTTAAAGAAAATAAATCCTGGTTTTTAGTGATATGTTTTAATAAAGTTTTTTTATATCCTTAAACTTTATTATTTAAAAGAAAGATACAAATATTTTAAGAAAAAAGTAAACACTTATGTAATTTTTTTAAAAAAAATTGGCCATTATACTATTACTAAACTCCTGTTCATGTTACAGAAATACACATAATGACATAATCAGAACATTCACAAGTTTATACAATACAAGAACTTTAACAGCATGAAGAACAAATACATACCATATAATATACACAATATTCCAAAAATTTATTTGATAGATATTTCATAACTGGCGTTCATCTAATGTGCGTTTCTATTTGGAATGAAACAAGCATTACATGTAGAAAAATTTCATAACATTCTTAGCAAACGATTTCAAACACATCGTTTGTAACCAATCCACGAAAAAATAATCGTTTGTCAAATTGTCAGGGAAAAGCAGAACTTTATATATAATTAATTTTCTACTTTATTAGCAAAGAAAAAAGTTCAAATCTTTCTTGAATTCAAAAATATTTTTTATTACATAAATAGTCAATTTTTATAAATAAAATTAAACGTAAATATGGATACAATTATTATAAAAATTGATAAAATTAGAATATGTATAGAATTAGAATATTTAAATTATTAAACATATTTATGCAAAGAACAAGCGACATTTTCTAATTTCTCAAATCTCATCATTTTATTTCAATTTTTCAAAAAAATACAAAATTTAAATCTTAATACTTGGAAAAACAACATAAAATCTTATTGTGCATTTCTGTTTAATGCCTTCTATTTTTAAAATACACCGATATCTATGACACATAAGTATTGATGAGGAAATGTATGAATTGTTTTCATATTTAAATGAAAATAATTGAAATGTTTTTTCAATAAAAATCAAAACTATTGCCACGAGTAGAAAACAGTATTAAATTATTTGGAATGAGGAACAAACATATGTATAAATGTAATCGCTAAGTATTGAAGTTGGTATAATGACATTTAAGACATGCAGAGTATAAAAGGAAACATAATATGTGAATAATATAAATACCCCATGAAAATGTATATCATTGACATTACACATTTGTGAAGGTAGAATATCATATAGTCATATGATGAAGAATTCAAGTGGTCTTAGTAACATTATATGTGGGTTACCTAATTACAAAAATTACGCTCTCTTTTGTAAAAAAATCTAAAACATCATTGTAAACATTGAAATTACTATTTTTTAATTGCAGTTTTAATAATATCATATTTATTGGATCAGAAACGTATAATTATTTTTAAATAAAAGTCGCTCATTTTTTTGTCTAGAATTATTAACTTTTTTTCAATTTCTTGCATATATGTATCAAAAAATTCTTTCTAAGCAAATTTATTTTATGGAAATTTTATCAAGAGGGATTTATATTTAATATTTACTTTTTCATTTTTTTAATGAGCAGAATTTTTTTAAAATTTTCAAATAAATAATGACATCTGTTAATTCTCATACAGATCCAAAGTTATGGATATAACTTACAAATATATATCAAACTAAATAAAAATTAGATATATCATTATTTTGGATTGTATCACTATTCCATTAAACACAATTGGAAACTGTATAAAAATTAATGTTGAATAAATTTTTAAAGATAAATTATAAAATAATCTTCTATAAAAATAAAAATTAAAGAAGAGGGGCTTCTTTACTAAGAAATAACTTATTTAAACAGATAAATATAAAAAAACAAACTATTAAAACAATATTAATTATTAAAAATAAATAATAAAAAAATTACTACAAAAATAAACTAAAACAATACTGTTACTTTCCAAGATACACACAAAAAAACAATATTTTAAAGGTGAGAATTAAAAAACAATTCATCCGAAATTGCATTTTTTAATAATTTTCTAACGACAGAAACAGTATTTAAGAATAAATCGTTTCACCAATTAATTATTAAAAAAAATTCAAATTTAACTTTCACTCATATTTAAATTAAATCAAAAAAGCCATTTATCCAAACAGTTCTATGCATCCAAAGGTTAAGATAATATTGATTATGTAATCATATCTGCTATTGTAGTAACGATGTAATATATTCAGTGAAATTTCTGATAAAAATCACAGTACATATTTTCTTCATAAAATATAGAAAAATGCCTCTAATTTCTAGAAATCAACTGAATCATCACTCTAAGATTAATTGTTCTGGAAAATGAGCAATTAATTTAAGTAATTAGGTAACCATGATTTGAATGATGATCAATGATAAAAGATAATAGTTAATGTCCTCAATACACATATTTTATAATACACACACTCATTGACATAATAATACTGAACATCATATAGAGATGGAATGGAGGGAGAGGGGGAACAAGCTTCACGGTTCTCTGTGGTTGTTAGGTGTTCCACAGACCCAGCTCACAGTGTTGTTGAACTGTTCTTTGTTCTGCTGATGGCAGCTGATTTTGTATCTGGAATTATCGCAGTGGAAGGACATCTCCTTCTCACTGCCGCTGGATCCTCTGAGACACTTGCAGCAGACGCTGAAAGTGTCCTTGAAAGCTTGTCTGAACTTGACTGACAGCAGCTGGTAGAGGATGGGGTTGATGGTCGCACTCAGGTAGTAGGTGACACCAGAAATGTAAGTGAGTATTGTGAAGGTGACCACCAGAGTTGGGGTCACTTCGGTGGTGTAGATGGCCAGGAGACGCTGAGCGTGGAATGGTGACCAGCAGATGCAGAAAGATATTACCACGGCAACTGCAAGAAAAATCGAGGAATCAATTGATTGTTTGAAATAGATATTAACAGACAATAATAGGAAGAAAAATGTAATTTTGTTTTAGAATAATAAAGTGGGGTAATTGAATCAAAACTAAAAAAGATATATATATACGAGGTTAAATAAAAAAGTCTTTATGTCAAAATACGCCAAATACGACATTTTAAGCCAAAATACGGCTGTGAAAACAAAGCGAACTTATGCATTCCCAGCAGTGAACGTTCCTTGAACCATACCGGCCGTATCTGCATTTTGCTCTGATAAGAGACGCTGCCATCAGTCATTTAAGATGGCGGTTGTTCTTCAGTCGTTCACAGCTTATGAGCAGAGAAGTGTTATTCATGTTCTATGGAGCAAGGGACAAACGCCCCCAGCAATTTACAGGGAAATGCACCTTACTTACGGGGAAAAGAATCTCTTTTTTGAGAATTGCTCAATGGTGGTGTCGTGAGTTTCAAAAAGGCCATGAAGACTTGCATGAGAATGAGTGTTCATTGAGAGAATCTGGAACACTCACCTTATAGTCCAGACCTTGCCCCTAGTGTTTTTTTACGTTTTCAGTCCACCGAAGAAATTTTTGGCAGGGCAGAGATTCACATGTGACCAAGAAATCAAGAACGCGGTCCGACGATGGTTCCACATGCAGCCGGAAGAATTCTACCACAGGGGGATATCTAATTTAGTGCTGAGATGGGACAAATGTCTGAACCGGTATCGTGACTATGTGGAGAATTAATGTAAGGTACATAGTACACTACGTATATTTGTAAATATTTGTATGTACCTATTTTTGGCTAATACAAAATAGGCACAAAGACTTTTTGATTTGCCTTCATAAATTACCGTAAATAAAGAAGGATTGTTATTTTCTATATTGTAAATGATTAGTCGTTGAAAATTAATGCATAAACAGGAAATAAAACTAGTTTTATTCGATAAGTTAATAAAATATAATTTTCTATTCAAAATTGCTCATTTTTGTCTTTCAGATATTTGTGGCTATGGTTTTATTATTAATCAAAGATTCACGCCCTGTTTATATAGAGCTTTTGTTAAAATTAATATGTGTCAATGGGAAAATGTTCCGTAACTGCAGTTTAAAATGGGAAGATAAATTAAAATGAAGCTTCACTTTCAATGTATCAGTGTTTTAATTGTCTGTATTTGGGTCCGTCTTCAACTTCCCGATTTATTACAGGATTTTGTTTTCAGTTGATTATTGAGAACAGATGGTTTTTCATTTATGATACAAATGAGAAGATCGGGTAAGGGACCATTTGCCTGAGAAATGTATTATGGAACATGATGTCAAAAATCACTGAAAATAATAGTCCTTGTCCATTTTATAATATATATATATGTGTGTGTTGAATTCCTTAATTATAGTCGCATTTTCTATCTTCTACGTTCATTCATAATGTGTGAGAAATAACCTTGAATAAATAATTTAGCAACAGAAATTTTTTATATAACTTGTCATCTTTAAATTAATAAAATGGCAAATGTATCAATCTTCAAGGCCATTATGTTGAAGAATATCCATATTTCTGCATAGGTTTTGTAATAAATTCGTTTTGTTCTTATGGCTCATCATAACCTAAAGATAGAAAAAAATTTTACTTTCGTATATTATAATTTATACTGCGATTTCCTTACTCTTAAAAAAGGGATACCATCATTATAAAACATAAATAGTTATATTTCGTTAGATTATGAAGGGTATAAGAAAACCAATAAATCATGTAGGACTGAATGCGTATATGTAATTTGATAATTAATAGTTTATTACCATCTAATTGCTATTTTCCCTTTCTATAATATTTTTAATGGAGGAAAGAAGTTAAGTGAAATCGAATTGATACGCCAACATTTATTACATGTTAACAGATTAACATATTTTTATTTAATTACTCTCATTAAAAAATGGGAGAAGTTTTAATCTGAAATTATTAAAGAAAAGTAAAAATGAATGCAAATTTTGCATTTAAAGTAAAAAAAAAGTTAATGGTAATTAGAAGCTTTTTTAAAAAAATTCTATACTTCCTTAACGTTTAATTTAATCGTTTTTTTAATTTTTATTTCCTTTGATTTTAATGAATAATTAATTTAATGCTGAAGCATTCATTAGAATCTAAATTAAATCTTGTTTTCTCATTAAATTAAAGATTTTTAATTCTAGTTGGATATGTGTCTTATAAATGGAGGTGATAAGTTCGCATTAATTAAGCATCAGTTTTAACGGTTCTTTGAACTTAATTAAAAATTCCAGAAGCAACTTTTATTGATAAATGAATCCACCCTTATCGGTTCTTTTAATTATATTTATGCCCAATGAAAGTTTAAGTAATGTTTCAATATTTCATTATAAATAATTTTTCTTTTCTAGTGAAAGAAGTCTTGAATATCTTAATTATCACTTTAAATAACGTATTTATTCTTAAAATTACCTTTTCAAGTGGCTTTTACTATTGCAAACATAATTGTGGTGATTATTTTGAAAAATTATATGTGTGACTTCTTTATTAAATGTAACATTGTAATTTAAAAAGAACAAATATTTTGATATTTTTTTAATAAAAATATTCTTTGGATAACCGTATTCATTTTTGTTTTATTTATTTTCTCATAAATATAAAGAATACTTTTCATTTAAAATCCTTTTACTTATCAGAAATGATTCGAGATCAACGAAATTTGGAAGATGTGTTCGAAAATTTAAACGACTTTTATTCAATCTTCTAAAATATACTAATATATAAATAAAAGCGCCACTAAATGTAAGAACAATAATAAAATATATAAATATATAAATAAAAGCGCCACTATAAATAAATAAATAAATAAATAAATAATGATTGATTTAAATACAAGATACATATATCTGTAAGAGTTACTTAATTTTCATATTGTACTTCATGAGATAAGTTTGGAATGAAAATATTTCCAAGAAGATAATACCAGCAGTTCGTTGAATTATAATCAAGAAGTACAATGGGACTATCAGAAGTTAGTTTTTTTTAGCTTTTTGATGTTGCTAAAACACTTAACAGAGATGAATCACTTTGTATGATTATTACTGGTTTTTATTGAATGTTGTTTCTAATGGCACTTGCCATGGAGAAGTTTACTGAGGCAGTGATTTAAGCCTATTCAGAGTCTCTTGATTTGTAATAGCTCCAACTATGGCCAAGAGTACGACTTTTTCTACTGACTCCTCACATTTGCTTGCATAACCCTTTTTTACAAGGAGGTACATTTACACATCTCACAGATAGAACTGACGAAAAATAAACTATGCCCGAACCGGGACTCGAACCCAGGACGCCCATAATACGCTGAAGATACACTATCCTTATGCCAGGACGCCGATTGATTAGTATTAGTAAGGATAAGATATTGTTTCAAGAAATACAATGACCTGCCGTTTTTTGATCATTATTCAGAATGAAGACCACTGTTTTCACCACATATATACGATGAATATTATTGTTCTTACAGTAGAAATGCGATCTTTGCTTGGCAAAAAAGTCACATATTGAACGGTAGAAAAAGGATTTTTGAAGAACATCTCCGATCATAATCTGTGCTTATACCACTAATTCCAAATGGCCATCATCTATGGATTTACATCAATATAGTGCTTTGTTAGAAGTGGAATCTAATTGAATTAAAGCTGTTTTTTTTTCTTGAGGTGATAACTATATTTTAGAGATAGTTCAGTTGAGCGCATATGACCAAGCTGATACCGTGCATTTATATTTGTATCAGAAATTACGATTCGGAATGCTACTTCCTATAACAGCATGAATGTTGCCATCACATTTTAGCAGTAAATTTGCACATCAAACTCATGTGTGAACTGGCTGTATAATTTCTAATTCTGGGGATAATTTCCAAAATGATAATTTTGTATATCTTACTATTGTTTAATTCGATTATTGTTGCTCTGGCAAACAAAATGACCTGTGAATTCACCAGAGCTTTCAACTAACAAACACATAGTATGACAAATGCATCACCATCCAAATCATGAAGGAACAGTGCAATTGCTGATGATTTTAATGACCGAATTAAACTGATATGGAATTCTATTATGTAAAATGGGATATTTCCCTTTTAATATACAATGTATAGACATTTAAATGCCTGCATTCAAAATCAAGGAAACTAAGTTATTATTACTTTATCAGCATTTTGGAGATGAAATGGGTTTTTGATAAATTAAACTGGTACTTCAAAATATAAACTTAATTTCTAAGTTACATAGAACAAGTTACCTAAGTTTAATTTCTAAGTTACTAGAAGTCTTGTTTTAATTTTGGTAATTCATTTTACATTAATGCATTTAATTTTCCGATAACGGATTTTCCCATGTTCAGATGTATTATTCATTTTTTTAAATATTTGATGCATAGAGCATAGCAATAACATTATTACAAAAAGCGTAATGCTAGAGATATTCGCAGTTAAAATGAAATATGGTACAATAGATGAAAGAGAAATTTTTCTTCCAATTACTTTCCCAAAAATTCAGAGATTTATCTAATATTATTATATTATGTACAATATAATACGTAGTGAGTCTTCCTCGGGATTTGGACATCCTGGGTTCGAGTCCCGGTTTGGGAAGGGTTGATTTTCTGTGTTATATCTTTAAGGATTGTGAAAGTGCCCCCCCCTGTAAAAAGGCGCTGTGCAAGCGAATGTTGTGAGCGTGTAGCTAAAGTCGTACTCTTAGCCCTAGTTGGCGCTACTTTAAACAAGAGACGCTTATTTTAGCTTAAATCCGCTGATGCATCAGCGGGCGTGTCCGTGGCAAGTACCATGGTAACATAGCATAAAAATCTTATTCGTTGAATAATTGGTAAGTGTACTGTCATTAATATGTGAAATAATTTACTGCCAGTATTTTTTGGTCATTCTTAATTCCAGATCATTAATTGTCGTTTAAGATGATGATGCAAGATTGAATAAGTTAATGCGCATACATTATATCATAAATTTGCATTAAAAAGAAAAATCTATTGACAATAATTGCACTTATAGAATCTGAATTTTTTATATAATATTAAGAGATTAATAGAAATTTTACATGAGATAAATCGAAAACATTTCGTAAAATATATTCTTTTCTTGATATACTTCTGAAATGTTTTTTTTTCAAGAATTCACAATATTTTAAAATAAGAACCACAATCAATAATGACGATTTAAAAGTCCATTCATTTTAAGATAGAAATGTATCTACAGTTCAAAAAATTAATGACAAAAATCTTTAGAAATTTTAAAATAAATACCATTTGTTCCTGTATTATGTCATGATGAAATTTTCCTTAAGGCTTTTGATCATATAATTATTTTTAAAAAAGTTTTAATGTTTTTATTACTTAAATACAGATATATTTAAACTTTGAATAATAGAAATGAAATCCCTTATGTAAACCCTACATTTATATGGAAAACAGGCTACTACTTATCATCAAGAATACGTTTTAATGTAATTGTGGCGCTGTTATATTCAGTTCATAAAGATAGGTTATAATAAAATTATTATATTTTCAAAAGGATTAATGCAAATTATATTTCATATTAAAAAGAAGAGAAGCTATATCATTTTTATTCCATCAACAAGCAACTAGTGTTACCAATTCTTTAAGAGCAAACTTGTGAAAACAAAGATAATAATACACAGATATAGCTGCTACATAATAATCAAACGACAACATTTAACTGCTAGTTAAAAGAGGTAAATTCACTCTGAGCGATAGTTATCGTTTACATAGAAAGGTTTAACAGAATAATTATTCCATGTATGGTAACCAATTAGCTGCATCATGTATAAACAGACTTCATCACGTGACATTTCAATGATTACGGTTTTCTATAAATTCGTGCTCTGAATAAATTTATGTTGAACACTAACATTGTTAAAACTTTCCTATTCATTCATTGTTTAAATTCATTGATTTCATGTTCTTTCAAAATTGTGATATTTCAGATTTATTACTCCATAGTTGAATTATAGAAAATATTTTGGCAATTAGATCATTTAAAAGAACTGTCACATTTCATAAATAACATCGAATACTTTATGAAATGACATAAATTGTAATTTTTTTAAATATCTTACGTTATTTGCTTTATTCAAACTTTGATTGAAATCTACAAATTTGATATTAGGATCGTATATGAAATTTCATTGTACAGGCTTAAGAGGTTTTTAAAATTATCTTTGTCACAAACCAACAGAGAGGCATTTTCTGAAAATGTACTTTTCAAATACCGTTTTGTAGGAATTCCTCAACATTTCATGTTTGAATTATTTGACTATTAAAATATTTTCTCAATATTATGTAAACGAGAAAGAAAAAAGTAAACATTTTTTTATGTAATAACATATAATAATAATTTTTATGAAGAAATATTTTTGAAAGTAATAACGAACAAACCAAAAAATTATCAATGCATTTCAAATTAATTAACTATTTATTTCAACTTTCGAAAAAATACTAAGAAGTGTATATTTACACCCTCTAAAGTATATTTGAATCAGATTTATTAGTTGTAGTACACCATCTGGCCAAAAGTATTCGAACACACAGTTGAATGGACTTCGAATGTACTGAGGCACCTATTAATATGATGTTGGTCATTCTTTTGCAACGATGGCAGCCTGAACATGTCTGCGAAGACTTTCCACCAGTTTTTGGTAGGTGAATGTAGGAATTGACTTCCAGGCGCCCAACACAGCTGGAGTGAATGTTTGCGGTGAGGGTGGTCGATTAGGCTTGCTACGTAATCTGCACTCTAATTCATCCCAAAGATGATCTATGGGGTTTAGATTGAGATTTGAGAAGGTCAGTCAAATTTTTGAATACTCATTTCGTTAAACCACGTCTGTGCAAACCTCGATGTGTGGATAGAGCAGTTATCCTGTTGAAAGATATTTGGTCTTCCCAAAAATATTGCCACACATTTGAAATTTCAGTATTGTCCAGAATGTCCACATACATTTCAGATTTCTTGTTTTCAACAGGAACTAATGAACCTAAGCCAAACCACAAGACCCTCCCCCCATACCATTCTGCTTCCAATATCAAATTTAACAGTTGGCACAATGCGGTTTTTAAATAAATGTTCACCGGGCAAATCTGCCTGACCTAGACACGCCCAATCTACTTCCAGACTATAAGAAGAGATTTATCACTCCAAAAAACAGTTTTCCACATGTCCACAGTTCAATGATGAGGATCTCTGCACCATAGCAATCGATGGTTTGCATTCTGGGACTGATGTTCAACTATTGTGCGTCTGAACGACCATGGAATTCCAAACTTTTTAACTTTCGACGAACACTCCTGCTGCAAACGCTAACTTCTGAAGAGCTTTGGAACTCCTGAGAAATTTCTACCAATGAGAATCTGCAGGTTTGTTTCACTGCCCTTTTCAGAGTTAACGATTGCGATAGCCAAGTTTTCTCAGCTTACAAGTTCGTTTTTTTTTTCTGCAATTCCTCTGTCTAGATGTTTCCATTTCACAATTACATGATTCACAATGGATTTAGGCTTATGTAGAATATCCGCAATCTCACGAACTGATTGGCAGTATAGTGGTATATACTACTATACATCCCACTATACTGCCACGAACAAACTCACTGAGCTCTTTTCACTCATTCATTGCCTCACAAACGCATAAATAGATCCTAACAAATCGCTACTAATGCTTTTATAGCTTTCGATTACACACCAAATTGGGTCACCCACCATACAACGTTTTAAAAGGGTATCCGATAGTGTAGGCATGTGATCTTTGTCTGTGGAACGTCAATTAGGGCAAACATACAGCTCGGTAGGGGTTGCTTTGCGGCGGTTCATCGTTATATCCGAATGACTTCGGCCGGGGCGGAGTATATCTATGCCATACCTTTATTTTTCTGCATTAATACAAGTGTTTTACTTATTTTTTGCAAAAGAACTAATTCACAATTAATTATATTTGAAATTATTATCTACACATATTTTTAATTAGTCTATTATCCATTTTTTGAGTTTCTTTGCGTCTCATCAATTTCTTCTTATTTTCTTTTTGTATCAAAGCAACGAATTTTCAAGTACAAACAGTATTTCATTTTTATTTTAAACTAGCCGTCTTTGGCGACCAGTCGGTTCGCCAATATTAAGGCCGACTAAAGGGTTAAATCAATTTTTTTTAAATATAACTTGGTCTCATAATAAGTTTTTCAACAAAATATTTTTAAGCTTCAAATTTTGATAATCATGTAATTCACTTGTATTATTATGTAGGCCTTGATCAGTCCTATCTTTGAACTTTACATCTCTCTCTGATTTTCTATCAATGCAAGTAAAATTCAGTTTTAAATTAAAGTGGAAATGATGGAAGTGCACTTAATATAAAGAAACTTTTATTCAATTCAAGCACGCCTTTAAATAAAACTAAGAACTGAAAGCAGAATAGTCCGACATTGAAGTTTTATGTTCAATACAGAAATTGAAACATTATATATTTTTTTTATAATTTATAAGATTTCAAGGAATTATTCAGCAAAAATTTCACAGGTTAATTGAAACCTTCAGTTTTTAATTTATTTTTTATATGTATGTAAATGCTCTCAATAAAAACATTTTTTTTAGGTTTATAAACATATATAAAAAAATTATGGTTTAAATTCCTTTGGTCTTATAGATTCATATATGTAAAATCTTCTTAATATTTCAACTTCTAAATAAATAAATAAGCATTTCTATCTTCTTCAAATCTGGCTGATTTATTCAGTTCTGAATATTGCAAGTTTAGAACAATCATCATTTTCATATCTAGACCAATTATTCTAGAGTAACTCTAATTGGCTTCTTTGATATCTTTATAAAGTGATCTAAAATCGTCTGTTTTTATAGAATGGTTATATTGAAATTTTCATAGATTGATCAGACTTGATGATTGATTTAGTTCATTAGAGTGCCACTTTTTTATTTTAAGGACTTATTGTTTCAAGAATATTTTGTTAAATATGATTCACAGAGCAGATGTATGTAAAAATTTAATTCATCAGCTTTTTTCCCCTCAATCTACTAATTATATATTTCACAGACAAATTGGTAAGAGATTTATGTCTCTCCCAAAAAAATTAAGAAATTAGATGTTGGGCCCCGATTACAGAAGATGCCTTGTAGATATTAAGCCATATTTGCCTTAAGTAAAATTGTCTAATTGGATTAGTAATATATCTATAGTAACATATCATAAAAAACGTCTCCATCCATTTACTGTCCAAAAATATCATGTTTCATATTTGTTTCATTTTATACAGTCACATGCCGAAAAGGACATTTTTATATGTTTAATTTGGAATGATAGTTAATTTATTTTTCTCATTTGAGAACATGATATTGTTCTGGTTAGAAAGTTTTGATGTCTCCGAAATATGCGGGTAAAAATAGTTTTATAGGCTTTTACAAATTTTGCATTGTTAATTATTACGTATGCTTGTTTGAAAGAAGATGCGTTTTCAAAAAGCTGACATACTTTTACCAGTATAGCTTTAATATTACGTATGCTTCGTTGAAAGCAGTTGCGTTTTTATTTCGCATGATTCATTAAAATGCGAAGATAAATTACAATCACGAAGGCGAATTCTTTGATTTGCACAAAATATCTTCTTCACATAAGTAAAAGTAACAATTCAAAACCTGTCTTATTGTTTTAAAAATTAAAAAAAAAAAGAATGCAAAAATATTTTACTACTACTGATTATCAATTGCTTTTTGTTCGTCGTTTCTTTGAAATGACGTCATTTTCAAAGATTTCTTGCTTTTAAATAATTAATCTCGCTCTCAGTAGATTATCGTTTGGTGCTTTTCTAAAAATTCTTTTTCAGTTTTAACTGTCGCACTATTGTGATATATTTTTATTTTGTATATTTATTTATTTTAATTTTTTAATGGAATTAATAAATTTGATATTGCAAACGATCAAGAAAAATGTACTCTTGTATTTATTGTTTAAAAAACATCACATTTCCCATTTATTTCATTTATATGATCACGTGATGAAAATTGTATTTTTCTATTTTATTTTTGGTAGTAATTAACTTTTTTTAAATCAGAATTTCTGAAAATTTGATGGCAACATTTTATTAAAAGCTGATTTTTTTTGAGATCCTCGAGAAGATAACATTTTATTTTTATTTTATGCGAAATAAATTGTTGAAAAAAATACGATTAAATTAAATGTTTAAAAATTCATTACAAATAGAGTTTTAATTCGTAGGTCAAAACATTAGTATCATTAAAAAGCTAATTTTTTGCGCTTCAACTTGATGCAAAAATCAATTTTGTGCTGTAATATTTTTGGAAGTTATAGCGGAAAAACGTCAAAATTTGGCTTATTTTTAAATTAATTAAAATTTTAATTAGAAATTCAAAAAAGGGCTCCGAGGTGCACATTCCCGGCACCCAAGGTATACATATACCAAATTTGGTAGTTGTAGGTCGACGGGTCTGGCCTGTACATCGCCAACACACACACACACACACACACACACATTGTGCTTTATTATAAGTAAAGATAAAACCTTTTCTTACATTGTTACTCCTTTTTAAAATCAGTATTCCTTTCTTCCTGTTAATTTAAATTCCTTTCGAATATTTATTCATCCCATATTCGCAACTTAATTTGGGATATTCAAACATTTGCCCTTCGCGAGAATAAATTATGTGAAAATTAAGAGGGGATAATACAATTAGGTGCAAAGGAAGGAAAGACGACATTTTTGCCGAAAGGGGAATTTTGCTTAACTAACTTAATTTACTGAAACAGAAAGAGCAGTGACAAATTGAACCAATTTCTTTGTTTCGGAGATTTGCGTAACGAAACGGTCGGATACAAACGTAAAGAAAATTACATTTCCCCTGCAAGTTGATAAGATAAATATAATAATTTATGTTTATCTTAATGTGAAATTTTATCAAGAAGTATGTTCTTGGCCTTTTTTTCAGAACGTTCATTTCACAATGAAATATCTTAAATTGTTTTAACAGATATTGTTTTATATATTAAAATTGTTAATTAAATTGATTTGTTGAAATATTATTTGTTTTATTAATTTTAAATCCGGCTTTCTGGCACAGAAGTAGCGAGTCTTACTTGTGTTCTGGGAGTTCAGGGTGGAATTCTCTGTTCGGGCATGATTGTTCTTCTGTTTGGGAATGCCCCCCCCCCCTTTAAAAAGGGGCTTTACAAGCGATTGTGATGAGTGTATAGCTTAAGTTGTACCCTTGTCCATAGTTGGCGCTACTTAAAACAAGAGACGCATATCTTCGGATTAAATCTTCTGATGTATCAGCGGGGCTTGTCCATGGGAAGTGCCACAAGTAACAACAACATTAATTTGAAAGCAATGGTAGAAAGTTCAAAACTTTTTCACACACTCTCTAAAATATATTATCTTCCTGCTATTCCAAAAATATTTCAACTTGGATAAGAACATGAATTTCATGATCCCCAATACTGTAGCCTAATATTGGGGATCAATAGTTTTGAGATATTGACCTTCAATGTTAATTTATCACTTTTACGATATCTACCGTTTCAATTTTGTTCATTGTTTGAGTCATTATTATTTCGCATTTGCTAAATCTTAGAAAAGTGAATTTCTGTTTCATTTTTTCAAACCGAATAAAATAAAAAACTCTGATATAAAAGTACAATTGCATTTACAAAATTACACATTAAGTTTTATATATTTTGCTCATTGCATTTCTAAGTTAAAGCATTTATATTTTTGTGAAAATACCGACCGACAGATAATCTACCACTTGACGAATTTGGTACGAAATTCTATAGTTATCTATGCTTTAGATGCAGAATAGATGTAGTAAATAGCATTCTTGTAGCTCTCTTCATTTTATATTTATTGTTTTGCATTTCGAAAAAACTAGGCCAGATTTCCTTTAGTTGGATTTCTCACAAAAGTTGACAGAAATTTACAAATTTACTGTGAAGACCACATTCCAAATTTAATTTCAATCGTTAGGTTAAAGTGGTTTAATGCTATGTTCAATCGTTATGCCAAGTAGTTCAGTGGCCGAGATAGCCTGATTGGTATGACATTAGACTTTTATTCCTTAGTCTGCGAGTTCGAACCACACCGACCAAAGACTCCCCGAGTGTATGTGGCTGGCGCTCGTTAAATCTATTGTGGTCACAATGTCCTCCTTGTTGAGAGTAATACCGCTTGTTGTACTGGTTCAGAGGTGATCTCTCTTTGATCTAGATCTAAATTACGATCTGTGGATTAATGAAAGGAATGCATGAATGAAGTCCTCCTCTTGAAAAGGGGTTTATGATGTGTGTGAGCTAAAAGCCAGACCCTCGGGTGCTCAGGGTTCATACCCTCATATACTAAAGCATCCCTCCTTCCTTTGTAAAGCGAAACATGGCAACAACAACAGCAGTTCTCTTTATCAAATAAATATGCTTTCCGAATTCAAATAAATTTAAAACATAGAAGTTTTTGAAAATCTCAAATGACGATGCTAACACTTTCTCATTTATTCATAACATGGAAATTAAAAAAAATTAACTTTTTATACAAATTTTTGAAAACAATATGGAATTTAAAATATGTATAATATAGAATTCTTAAATTTAAGTAACTACTTGCGGTTATACAGCGTGTCGAAGTATAATTTTTATCACTAATGAAATGGTCATACATGATGTCTCTAATGTTGTGAGGATTTTTTTAATCCCATTTTACTCTTTGACATTCACTCTTGTACTGTGCACTAAAAGAGAATTTGTGAAATGCATTAAAACTCAGTTCAGACAACAAGCGGGTTCTTCAGTAGCATAACGATTAGACAAGGAATACATGGGTGTGAAAACAATTTTGTTTCCGTTATTCATTCTCTTTAGGTTTTTGGCAATTGCAATGTCTGTAGGCTGCAAACAGAGAATAGCTAGTTAACAGTATGCAGCAAAGCAATTAAATGTTGACTGTCTATACTTTAAGGGTTTTTTCTTCTTCTATTAAATTAGGTAATGAAAGATAGTTACCGGAATGTTACCTGTCTAAGCCTTTATTGATAAATCAATTGAAGATATCAGTATTACAATGTCTCTTCATAGCAAACAGTTGCTAACACATACACAGACCCACATCGATTTTGTTGCACAGATCTGAGAGAGAAAACAAAATTTAGCACCCAGTAAAAACACACAAACAATATCCCAGTAAAGCTAATTGTTGTTCTCGTATTCAAGTTTCAATGGAAGGAGGTCTGCAGTAGTTTCTGAGGGCATGGGTACCTGAGCTCCTGATGGCAGAAGTCTAACTTATAGCTCACAAACACTTTCTTTTCATAACGGGCTTCATTCATGCATTTCATTTATCCATCCTCAGATCGTAATTTAGATCTGAAACAGAAAGCTATCACCTCTAATGTAGTATCCCCAGTGGTATTACTCTGGACATGAATGACTATATGACCAAGCCAGATTTAACGTGCACCAGTCAACCCACACGGAGAATCTTTGGCTGGCAGGTTCGAACTCAACCACCAAGGGATGCTAAGCCAACGTCCTAACAGCCAGGCTATCCCGACACTAAACAAAGATAGTAAATTTGCTTTATTTTCTTTTTAAGATGTATGAGTTCTACAAGGAAATGCAAGAAAACGCAGATTTCAATTCTTTTGTAATTTCTTGACGAAAAATGAACGGAATTTAGAAGCACTATAATTTTTTGCTTGTATTCATGACAAATGCCCTGAAGAATCATATCTGGATTTCATGTATTTGAACAAATAAAAAATACAATGAACAATAATTCAAGAACAAAATAGCAAATAATATAGACGTTTAGAAAAGAGCAGGGGAAAGTTGACATGCACTGATTTTAGAAATAATAATAGTTAGAAACATTAATATTGAAAATATTAATTTTATCTAGGGAATTAAGAAGATAAATGTAATTAAGAACTTAAGAAGTAATATCCGCAGTCTAAAATATATAAATTTTTTGTCAAATATGTTCGTTTATAATAGGTTAAAATCTTGCAAAATCGGTTTATGCATCTTTATAGCACCTTTTAATTTAGTTTTTTTAAACTAAACCATATTTAATATGAAAAATCCAGTCTAGACAAGAATTTGTATGGAAGGGAAGGGTAATGAATAATTTAAATTATTTTTGTCACATATTAGACAACTAGAACAATATTTGATTATGAATACAATTTTTAGAAATATAAACATTTAAATATATAAATAACAAAGAATATTAATATTATTGAGGAAATTAAAAAAATAAAAGATAATTAAGATCATAAGAGCAGTCTAAAATGTATGAATTTTATGTTAAATATGTTGATATATATTAGTTTAAAATCTATAGAATCCAAATGTTAAAATTTGTAATATTTTAAAATTCAGTTTTATATCTTATTAGACATACTCCATATTTACGAGGGGAAAAAACCAGTCTAGACAAAAATCTAAAGAAAGCACTTTTGGTATATACACCAGAAAATGGCCATTTATTAATTCACATAATTCTTGTGTCTCACGTTGGGCGACTAGAACAACGACTTTCAGAATTTTCAACCCAATTATCGAAAAAGAAATCCTATCCGTGATCGCAAATTTGGTCTTCTGCTTCGTTAAATTTATATAAAGCTTTTTCATATGCAACAGACCAAGAAATGCTAATTGATTCTAGATCAATGAGCCCTTTGCAGAAGAATAATGAATTATAAACTTATGGACTCCAGTAATGAAGTGCTAATGACATTGAATATTCAAAGGCAATCTCCGCGTTCAAAATAATGATGATGTTACAGTTTATTCTATTCATAAAGAAATTGACTGTAATTAAGACTTCCTACTTAAAGTAATCGATAAAATTGATTCTTTCCCCACACACTTGATACGTTTAATTAGCCTGAGAGGAGTTCAATGACCAATGTTTACGTTGAAAATAATTTAATTATAAAAGATTCATAGCGGGTTTGTTTTATTAACAGATTAAGAGTAATTAACGTAGAGTTAATTTACCGAAGCACTTTTAAATGGATTGTTTTTATTTGAATTTTAGTATAGTTATGGTTTAAATACCTTATTTAATTATATGCTCATTTTCAATATACTAAAATTTTGTGGCGTGTCTTGCTAAACTGAATCGTTATATCCATTAATAGTATTAGTTTTTTAAAGAACATAATGGTTGTTTACTAATGATTTTTGTATACAAAATATGCTTTTACCCTTTACTGTATGAATTAATAAAACGTTGAAAAAAATTGTTTCATGGTGGAAATAATTTTATTTAATCATCAATAAGACATAATAAAAGAAAAACAATAAAAAAGTTTTACACTTTGGTTAGTTTGGATTTTTAGCATTGGTCTCGTACTCCTTAGGTTACGAGTTCGATACTCATCGGCCAGAAGATTCCTCGAGTGTGTGGCGGTTGGCGCTCGTAAAATCTTTTCGCGGTCACTAAGTCCTCCCTGTTGAGGGTAATGCCACTGGGGGTACTGGGTCAGAGGTGATCGTTCTCTGTTCCAGATCTAAATTACGATCTGTGGATGAATGAATGAATTTGGATGAATGTAGTCCGCCCCCTAAAAAGGGTTGTGACGTGTGTGTAGTCATACTCTTGGCCCTAGATGCTCTACTTGTAAAACAAAAGACGTATATTTCCGGCTTAAAATCTGCTGATGTATCAGCGGGGCTTGTCCATGTCAAGTTCCATAACTAACAGCCAACAATCCCATATAGGGGTGATGTTATTATTTTTCACTATTACATCATTGCCAGAGAGCAGAAAAGAAATAAATTTTAGTGTTTGAGTATTTTTTTTCTAGAAAGACCCTTTTCACCCTTTTTCTTAATTAAAAATATTTTTCTGTTATATTTCGGCATGAATATATTATTATTTTCTTTTATTTCTATTATAAACTGTTTATTAAATATATAAACACATTTTCAGACACTATAAAATAATTCTTATCAAAAAAGTATCACATTCAAACTTTACTTGGTATAGAGAGTGAAGAAAAATATTCGTTTAGAGTCTTGAATCATAAAAAATACAGAAAAATTAAGCAATTATATCTAATATATTAATGAACTTCTATGTAACATTCTTACGATGGTACAATATGGGGATCAGACCAGTTTATTGTAATCATCTCGCCCATTAAACCTTTTACTCGCTGACAATGCCGTGAGTGCAATCCCTGTCCGATTCCCCCCCTAAAAAGGGTTGTGACGTGTGTGTAGCTAAGTCGTACTCTTAGCCCTAGATGAAATATTATATCGACTCCATGAAAATATTTTTGTCGAAAAGTACTCGCGTTTTACAATATCATTTTTTTAAAATGAATCCCTCGCACTTCAATTCTAATTTTTTACCCACTTGCTCAAAAGTAAGGTTATTTCAAAATGTCATAAATTCATAGACAATTCTTTTGAGTTTTATTATTGTTAAGTATATATTTGATGGATTGAAATAATTTGAAATATTTTATAAAATCTAATTTGGAAATAAAATTGAATCAAAACTTCAATACCATATATGAGCCTATATGCAGTAAAGGGTTGATTTATGATTTATTTCCTATTTTAGTAACAAGATAAATGCTATAAAGTATTACTTTTACATTTCTCATTTATATTTCTTTTCATAACAATCCCGATTTATCGGAAATAATTAGTATGGCGAAGGATTTCACGTTTCTACCTAAACGACTCACAATCTCCGTTATACACTGGAATTTTTATAATCAATATAGCCGATGGATTAGTAGAAACGAAATTTTATGGCACTATTTTAATTGTGAGAGAGAGTAAAGAAGATATTTTGGTTTCCTTTGAATTCGCAACCTTGCAAAATATAACTTTTTTCTCCAAACACTATTGAAAAATCAATTCATAATGCTGTATTGTAATCGATTTAAGATAAGATTTTTTTGGCGTTGCCAAAGAGTTGCAAAATTGCCAATAATGGCAAAACACACACCATTATTTTAAGAAAATTGTTCAAACCTTAACTGTCGTCCACCATTTTGTTGATTTTATTGGGGTCGACGGTTTATCGTCAATCTTGAATCAATTGCCAATAAGTTACTAATCCTTTGGCGTCGACAGTTTCATACGCAAGTACCGTTTTTTTACCGTTTTTTTTAAATATTCACTAATAAATCGTATAAAATAAGAAATATAGAATTAGTAGAGATGGTATAGAATGAAAGATTTATGATTTTTGCTATAATTTAAAATTAATTCATTGGTATAATTATTTAAATTCTGTATAAATTTAGTGAATTTCGAAAACTAATTAAATAACATCCCTGTATAATAATGCTTAAATGTTAAGCTGAAAATAAAATAAAAAAAATTAAAATTATTATTCTTAAATTACTTCGTATTAGAAACATTCAATTTGCTGCAATGAAATTAAATTAATTATAAAATTGTTGCATACTATCTTTTCATATATATATCAGCATCGTAAAACATACATAAACAAAGTTTGGCAAAAAATTAACATTCATAAAATTAAGTCGTTTTTCTGGTGATAGCTAATATAAAAAATAAATTACAATATTATTAAATTTTACATAAAGATAATACAAATAAGTTAAAATCTGGTAATTCTGTTTAATGCCATTTCCATTATTGAACATAAAGTAAAAACAACGTAATGGCTCCCAGTGTAACACATATGTATTAATAAAATAATAATATCTAAATGAAAAAGATTTTCCAACAATATATCAACATTTTTGCTATGCGATGTTCTAACGTAAAAATATAATTGAAAAATATCAAGATTCACAACGAATTCTTGCAGAAACCAGACTACGACCTTATGCTTCCTAGCTGAAAACGCCCAGAGCAATGTTGGATCAAATACCTGAATATTTCTCTTCCAAATAACCAAATAAAGAAATATCAACAAGGTTGATGAAAATGTTGTGGAATAAAAGTTTCATATTTTTTTATTATTATTATTTCCATCTTGAAAGAATTAGGAGGAGCAAAATATTTTTTATTCCTCTCTTCTTCCAAGCAATAAAAAATAAAATTGGAAAACAACATATCATTAACTTAGAACAAAATGGGGCATATAAATATGATTTTGCAAAAAGTATTGATTTCTTCAATAAAATTTCAATTTGAAAAATTCAATCTTAATTGAATTACAGGCTGAAATGGGATTCGCTTTTTGACAACTGTAGAGTTTAGCTTACATTTGTTTTTTACCAAAATTCTTTATTAATATATATTCAAGAATATTATAAAGAATAATATATCAAACTGCATTTCACATATTTAGCATCTTTATTGCCAATATTTCACTTAAAATATTATACATGATTGTAGGACCAAATGCATATGAAATATATGAAAATATAATTAATCGAAGAAAATTGTATTCAAGATTATCTATTAGTTGATCGCATCGAACACATTGATATGTTTAATTTGATTTAATTATCTTGCGGTTATACTTATTCTCAAAATTCTTGAAAAATATTTAAAAGTTTTAGGTTGGGATAAATACTGAAGAATTATTATTTTAATTGCCTGACACCGTCATGTTTATAGTGCCAAATAAAGTTAAGTAGTATGATATAATAGAGCAACCAAAAACCTTCATTTAATAATCCTATGCTCTAATAACTAATTCTCATTTCATTAAAATAACATAAGACATTAAAGGCCATAATGTTTCTCCAGTAGCTTTCAATAATAAATGAAAAACCTCAAATTTAAATAATAATAGAAGACAAAGAAAAATGTTTGAATTTCTGTTGCTTCTTGAAATGCATTTCTGAAAGATATTAAATGTTTTTATCTGCCTTTTGCTCCTCTTTGTCTTTCTCTTTTTATTATGTCTATTTAATTAATGATAATTCTTTTAATTTTAAAATAATGTATAAACATTTTTTTTAATATTTTTGAATCTTTGGTAATTATAATGGAAGAGCAAAATATCGTGGATTTAAAATTTCGCATTATTTTTAATCAATAATTATTATCATGTCAGAGCATGATGTTTTTGAGATGAATTTTTTGGCGTCAACAAAAATTCGTCGGCAAAAAATAAGCATTTTATTATCTGCACGACCATCTCAAAAGATCAATATTTTATAATTTATTACTGTAATATAAACTGTTTTGTTCGTTAGATTATTATCGTGTCAGAGTATGTTCTTATTTTGGGAATAAGGTAGACTAAAATCCACAGGAGAAAAATTGAAATTTTATTATCTGCACGAGAATCTCAAAAAAAAAAAAAAAAAAAAAAAAAAAAAAATCAGCTTTTACTAACCCATTGTCATCGCGTTTATAAAAGTGCTGATTAAAAAATTTGGTTAATTTGGTTTATTTCTAGGTTTATTTGCTGTAGTTAATGACTACAGCAAATTAAACCTAGAAAAACGTTATATTCAGCACGTTGTTATATGAAATGAAATAAATAGGAAATGCGATATATTCTCTAAATAATAAATGAGAGACAAAGTTTGTTTGGATCGTTGGCAACACTAAAGTGACTCATTCGATGAAACCATTAAAATGAATAAAAATATAATTGCACTCGCACGAGCACGTGGTGCTTGGTCATTCAGAAAATGATGAGCAGGCATGATGCACTGAAATGTGCATAGCAGATTTCCTTTTATTCTTTTTATTTTACTTATTTCATATAAAGGCACATTTTATATTTTTTGATTAAATACTTACCAAAGTAGTCAGATCTAAAACTTTCTGATTTGTATAACTTAACCACACTTATGGCCAATATATTTATTCTAAATGTATCATTCCAAAATTGGAACAAACTGAAATCCGGAAATGAATTCTTAACAACCCCGTTTCTTTATTCCTATTTCCACCCCAATAAGCCCTTTTGTATTTTTTAACGGTTTTATAAATCAGATACGTACGAATAAAAAATCATAAATGCAAACTCTTTATTAATACAAAAAAGAGTTTTCATCAGATAATTTTAGGCCGAGTAATCAAGATTTATGATGAACAACTCGTTCTGTAGGAAGAAAATTAGAAAAACATGTCATCAGAAGATTGATTATACGCATTCAGTTTGCTTTTCTTGCTGACATAAAATCTAATATAAATGCTAAGGAAGAGAAAAAAAGGAGATTCGGAGACTTTTCTGCCCTAATTACACCTACGTTGACTTTTCCATTTCCGTTGAATTTTCCATTAACCGGGTTTCGGAGAATGGAAATAAATGAAACGCTGCATAAATGAGTTATGTGTCAGATCGATTCCCTTCATGGGCACCTGTTTCAGTGATTTTAATTTTTTTTCAATTAAAATAATTAAAATTTGTTTGTCATTCTGAAATTCTGATTGAAGTGGCTTTTTGTTTCGTAATTGAAAAATAACTGCCCTATGTA
>JAOUZG010041123.1:784552-800423 GCA_026289955.1 Argiope argentata | reverse complement strand
TATATATATATATATATATATATATAGTTCAGATTTTCGATCGTTAATTAATTATTTTTACTTTTCATTCCTCCAATCAAGTTCAAGTAAAATTTTATAAACTTTTAGGGGATGATATGGGACTTTAATACAGTTTTTTAAAAATATTAATTCATTAATTGTTTATTAATTAATGAAAAATCAACTTTCTCGCCAAAATTTTTTATTTCCCAGCCGCCAAATAAGTAATAAATTCAGTTTGCTTTCCCAATGATAATGAAGTACGACTTAACATGCTTTCGGTCGATTATTTTGAAAGAAAAATTAATCTGTTCAGCATATAAATTGAAAGAAAATATTTCTAAATACCTTTTGAAATATTATTCCACTGTTGGATTTTAAGAGAAACTTGGACGAAATAGTTTACAATTAATAAATTCCCGTAAAGATAAATTTCTAGACCTGGAGGAATTAATTTAAGATGTGGAATTTGGTGCAAGCCTTCGTCTTATTATTTTTATTTAAACTACTAGCATTCTTAATAACATTTGTGCATTTGAGCATAATAAATTGCTTAATATAGGATTTCATTATAAGCATTTATATTTAAAGCTGTTTCCGATTAATTACAGTATTTTTTGGTGAATTTTAGTGAGAGTATACGAATTTAATAAGCCATTGAATATGAATCATACATTGTCATATATTAGCTTTTATTCCCTTTCAGATTGATGTCAATTGAAGATATTAAGGGCTTTAAGCTCCCCCCTCCCTTGAATTTATCATTACAATTATACAATTCCTGTATCAAATATCCCAAAAAATAAAAAAAAGAATTTAAATATTTTAACACTTAAAATAAAATGGCTGAGTGAAGCACAGATATATGTAATCAAATTTTGCTTAGTTTCAAATTGATAATAAACCTCCATTAGAAATATTTTTCGATTTTATGTCATATGTGATATTGAAAGAACACGTGGAGTATAGGATCTACAATTTGTTTTGATCCTATCGATGCCTCAGGTGAATAAAGTAAAAACAATTCGCTACCAGTCTGTAACCTAAGTGTCTTTAGAACAGAGACGTGGGAAATCTATAACTTTCTTTCGTCTGTCCCAACTGCATTTATCACTTTTCTATTTCCGGACTTACGCCTGATGAAAGTGATATTACCCTTTTTCCTTTAACAGAAAATATAAAAATGAATACAAAAACAGTAGCTCATTGACCTATGATTTTTGAAAAAGCATGGCTGTTAACACAACTTGTAAATAAACTCCAGACGGAAAAGTTCACTGACCATCTCATAAACACTATTCAGATTTTGTTGTTAACATATTAAAAACAATTCAACACAGAAAAATATATATGTGAAATAAACTGAAGCATTTAGGCTATTGATCTAGATTTCACAGGCGTCTAATTAGAAAATTAACAATACTATCATGAATAAGCATTTGATGTTTTGATAAAAACCGTAATTAAACTGTCAGAATTATGAGTATTTCGATATAAAGCATTTCAATTTCTTCCCATTGAAATTTTAATTAACTAACAAAATGTTAACCCTTTGCACTCCTATGGTGGCTCTTGAATGGTGCCTCTGACTCACCATTCAAGATTGTGCATCATTTTGACGTTTTATTTATTTATTTTTCCAATTTAATTGTTAAAAATGTCTACATAATGGTTAAGAGATGTAGATTCATTTTTCAAAGAAATTCGACTTAAAAAAATTATGTATATTTATTTTTCTTAGCAATAAGCAGATCTTTCTATTACGTGAATAATTTTGCATTTAATTATATTTAATATATAATATATTCAAGCATAAATCATTTTCTCATGAAAATGATTTATATTATATAAATTTTACTTAAGTGAATTCAATAATGATTTTAGTATACTGGTATACAGGACGGGTTTTTAATTTAAAGTCAGGGTATAAGAATTTTATATTTAGTTTTATCTCTATTCAGGCCAATTATCTACCAATTATTAAATAATATTAAATACAAGGAACTGTTTTGTTTTATAAATTTTACGATTCGATCAATTTAGCAATCATTCGTACTATTATTAGTTAGCAATGATTCATGAAAAATGTGTCAACATTCTTGAATTATATTTAATCTTCATTAATATAATGCAAGTTCAATAAAGTGGAAGCCTTAATAAATTTAATCACCAATAAAGTGAAAAAGAAAAAACCACGAAAAAATGCTTGGTAGTTTAGTTTTTGAAGTTTAATTATGTTTATAAACTACATATTGAAAGAATTTATTAGAGAAAAAGTAAGCTAAAGGATATAAAATGTTCACCTTTTAACATAAATTTTCTCTACCTCATCGCGTTATATTTTTTTAAAAACATTCAGCGTACCCCAAGAATAAATAACGAGTCCTGTGCGTATAATGCAGTTTTAATCAAGAACAGCTGAAACAATTGACGTCCATTACTTACTGACGAAACGATGAACAACGAGCAGGACAGGCCCGCTTCTTGCCACAACTTGTATTTTGCACAATACCCGTTGGAGGATCAATGCAAATACCCGATTGCAATGGTGACATGACACCTTGATTTCATCATTTAATGATGATAAAAAAAACTAGACCAGATAGTAAAAAAGCTGGGCATTTCCGAACCATGTTATAAGGGAAGAAGGGAGGCAGTAGTTTCTGAGGACCCCTAAGAACCCAAGGGTTGGAATAATTTCAAGCCCATAGGAGGATGGCACACACACATCCGCTTACACAGCCCCTTTTTACAGGGGGGGGCACATTCACAGAACTCCCACAAAGCAAAACTACCATGTCATAACCTGGAATCGAAGCCGGGAAGCTCAGATCTCGAGGAAGACGCGTTTTCTTTGTGCAAGGACGCCGGTGAAAGTATAAAATGAAAAATAAAAATGCAAAAAGAAGAAAATTTGGAAATAAATCTCTGAATTCTGCTCATTCTGAATGGAAATATTTAAGAAGGCAACATTTCTGAATAATTATGCCGTGTTTTTATATTAAAAAATGTTTTCATTTTATTAAATAATTTGATTCAAATATTATATGATCCATTTTAGGATTCGTAGTTCTAACATTCATATATATATCATTAAATCTTGTTTAATTCATCAATTCATGTTTAAAACTATTCTTATCTATGCGTTATAAAATGCTATGTATTTGGTGCTCAGTGACATTTGTTGCATCATAAAACACACATTAACTAAATAGTAAAATTTACTATTAGCTATCAGTTTGTTGACCGTTTAAAAACGAGGTCAACAAAATAAAATTCACATTGTAGATTCTCAAAATAAAGTAATGGCTACTTTGGAAATGATTCTTTTGACAAGTTCTAAACTACTTGTCTAAATTTTCAATCACTTACTTTTTTGAAGACTTCCTTCCAATTTGCACATAATCTCTTAGAATGAAAGAGTTATACTACCCTAAGAACTCTCTTAAAAATAGAGATACCGCATTTATAAGCAATGCAGCAAAGTCACTGTGACACGAAATGTTTTCGATCTGGGTGAGTTTTACGACCGATTTTGCTGTTTAAGTTCCTTTATTCTGTACTTAAATTCAACTTGAGGCTTGTTTCGGGTCTTTTCAGTCGTTAAATTGAAATGCACTTTTTATACCTCGCTATTTTTTATTTCAAGTTTTAAACCAACAAAGAATGTTATCAAGGAATTCTCTTTATGCTCCTATTAAAATCACTTCTGCGCTTTAAAACTTTTAAATCCCTGATAAAAATTTCCAAATGTAATGCTAATTCACACTCTCTATGGCTTTTTTAAGGATAACTTGACTTTCAAGTCTTATAAAATATGGTTAATAAGTTTCAATATCAATTTTAAAAATGTATGGTGATATTATATTTATTTATAGATGAGCAATTAACTAGAAGAAAGTTCATACTTAATAAAGAGGTTTGTCATAAAAATCGGCAGCGATTACGAGCATTGAGAATGGGTATTTCACAAATCAACATTCTTCTTCCCTGTCCTCAAAATGATTGGTAGAAAACATTGTTCAAAACGTTCAAGTTATGCTATTACATGACTACAATTGTAAGTGTAAAGAGTTTCCTCTACTTTTTCTTACCCAGGTAGCAAGCACATCCTGTAGCATATTAATTAGTAATGTTGTACAATATTGTGCAATATTATATGATATTAAACAATATTCCACAATATTATATGATATTTAACAATATTCCACAATATTATATGATATTAAAAAATATTCCACAATATTATATGATATTAAAAATATTCCACAATATTATATGATATTGTTACAAGCGGGAGAGCGGCTCGAAAACTCGCCAAAGATGGCGACGTTGGCGAGGAGCCTCGCGCCAGCTTGATTGGTTTGGCGAAAGGAATAGTCTAGTAGCCGCTAGATTGTGCGTGTTGTTTTGAGAATTTCCACGAGATTCAGCGCACGCGCTTTTTCGGCTATATAAGGACGAGTAGCCGGAGTGATTTAGTTAGTTGATCACCCCTACTCTCTAACAGCTACTATAAAAGTTCCTCCAGCATTTTTCCAGTCCACTTCGAAGATGACCACGGTAGTAAATGATCGCAACGAGGAAGCACTACAGCCATGACCGGGGATAAGCCCCTGCCGGGGCTAGGTGCCCCAAGAAATCAACCACAGTAGTGATTTAGTTAGTTGAGAGTTTGCTCTGAAATAAAAAAACGTCTCGCTGGACTAAAGGATTAGTGAGCTGTGTTTGCGTTTGCTGCTAACGCTATGTTATTGAGCTCGCTGTGATTTACTGCTGCTGTGCTATACGATAGCTGTTTTTCAAACTGTGTATATTGTGCGTAAGACTTGCATTTACGCTGTGAGTGCCTGATTATTGTTGAATTGTACTTGTATAAAATTTTTACTTTATCAATTATCCTGTAAATAACTGTAAATAGCTGTAAATAAATTTGTTTGTGCTGTCCTCAACTAAAGTCCATTCAATCCGAACCCGCTAAGTATAAAAACGTAACAATATTAAACAATATTCCACGATATTAAACAATATTGCGGTTATTGATCAATATTCTACAATATTTGGGTGATAGGGTATTCTAATAATTCAAGTGACTGTTTTCAGAAAATTTATCATTGCTTTGTAAACATACTCTATGCTGGCGTCATGGCACAGAGGTATTGCACCTTCCTCGTGATCTGGGCTTCCCGAGTTCAAGTTCCAGTTTGGATAAGGGTGTTTTTCTGAGTTCTGTATGTGAAATGTGTGAATTCTTCTTCCCCCGTAAAAAGGGGCTATGCAAGCGAATGTGATGAGTGTGTTGATTCAGTCGTACTGTTGGCCCTAGTCGGCGCTACTTCAACTAAGATCCGCTTATTTCGGCTTAAATCTATTGATACATCAGCGGTCTTGTTCATGGCAAATGCCATTAGTAACAACAACATACTCTAAACTAAACTTAACATCATAATAACTTGATTTTCAACCTCCTGAATTGTAAGTGCATTTACCAAACTATCTTTCCCTTTAAAATCTATAAGCCTCAAATAGAAGGTTAATTCTACTGAAAATATTTATTTAATTAAAATTAGATTTTAAGTTTGAAATTATTCTTTTCTCTAAAGTGAGAATTCATTTAATAAGTTCTAAAAATTAATGCTTACTTTTTACCATCAAAAATAGCTGCTTTTGCTCATCACTAGCTGTCGTTAATAGAACATATTAACAGCAGTCGATACCAAATATTGACCTGGACAAAGTGCAAATTGTAGACAATCATTGATGCAGAATTTGCTATATTAAGTGGATTTCAATCATTCTGGAAATCAACCCTCGTCAAGCTAAAATGATTATTTGAAGTACTATGCTGTTCTCAAATATCATTTAATTAAACGGTAGCCAAATGTTAGTTTCATTAGTTTCATGTTGCGGTTGCTGTGCCAAATGGCACATGTCATGGACAAGCCCGCTGCTGACCCAGCAGCATATTAAGCCGAATGAAGCGTCTCTTGCTTTTGAAACAGCGCCAACTAGGGCCAAGAGTACGACTTTGCTACCCACTCACCACATTCGCTTGCACAGCCCCTTTTTACAGGGGGGGCACATTCACACATCTCACAGATAGCACACAGAAGAACAACCATGCCCGAACCGGGACTTGAACCCGGGACCTCCAGAACACGAGGAAGACGCGCTACCTCTGTGCCAGCAAGCCTGCTCATCAGTTTTATACATGGATGATCAGCAAAGATGCCATTAATTAGTGCAATAAGTATCATTATTTAAATGCTTCGAACATACATGCCGCGAAATCACTACATACATTTATATGTAAACTTTTTATGAGTACTAGCAAAAACATGAGTAAACGAGGAAATAAAGGAAAACTATTGGTTATTTTTACACAAGAGAGATTTGACTACAGGTGTTTTCAATAACATTCAAGATAATTTACAAATAAATAATTTGGATCGTTAAATAAAAAGATTTAAAATTGATTTTTCATTTTTTATATAGCTGCTTAATGAATATTGCTTGACATATATTAGAAAATTTATCTTTCTCTGTATAAATTAAATTCATTTAAAAATTTACGAAAGCTAAAATGCCTACTCCTTAAAATATTAAAGAAAAATTGTAGAATATTAAATAGACTGTATATGCTTTTTCAATAGTGTCGACGAGTGCTGATTTGTTTTCTGAATGATCAAACTCATTTCTATTCCACAATATTTGATTACTAGTTCCATACTTTCCATTACAAGACTCTCATCATAGAACGCCAACAACCAGACGAGACACAAACAAGAACAGAAACCAGCAATTTACAAGAAGAATGGCTGCCACAATTGGCGAACTATCATCTGGCATGGTGATAAAACAATAATTTTGTTTGATATTTAACACAAATAATTATGAATTACATAGGAAAAAATACGGTGCAATTAGTTTTAATGTGAGTTATATTCCCTCAGAGGGCACCTTGTAATTGAGGATGAGATACTTTCGGTATAGTGATTGGATCTCGCCACCTCTGCAGATGCATTAATTGGTGGGGGTTGGACCCCTCCCATCGATGACGGGACGTACTTCCTACGGGAATGTTTGTACCGTGACCTGTGATAGCTATTGGGATTGAACCACAGTTCCTTCCAGTGTTGCTGTTGTGGCGGTACGTTCATTCAGTTTTATGGTTAATCTCTGTGCCCTCATGGCGGATCGTAGAGTCTGACTATGACTTAAAGTGACTTAGATGAATTAATATATATCGAATTTAAAGTGAAGCGTATATTTATAATTTAGCTTTTAATAATATATGCGTCATTTTTCCTAGATTTTCCTGATATATTTTATATTTCAGTACAAAATTCTTTTATAAGTATAGGCAAACATGTTTTTAATATACCTGAAACAATTGCAATAAATCACTTGATTTAACTCTTTTTCACATCATTAATTCCCAACGAACAAAAGAATTATGTTAAATCATCATAGACATGAATCATCATAGAATAGACACGTAAACCATCAGATTTAATTCCCTTTTACATTAACTTTCCAACTGAAAGATGAAAAAAAAGAATCTATTTTTTGTAAAAAAAGGCGATTTTTCAACACTTGGTTTAAGAACCCATTCATTCTTCCTTTCGCTGAAACGAGACGAAAAATATTATGCTCCCCGAAATTATTTTAGCATATAAAATCTACGCTTAGAGAAAAAAAAGAATAATGTTTCTGCGAATTGTGATAAACCTCGTCCCACTTTTTTTTCTTTCAAATATCTCTGCGAATTTTTTCCTACTGCAGTTGCAACTGTGACTTAGGAATCGCTGCGCCGTTTAACGTTATCAGCAGCGTTCCAACTGTCACATTTGCTGTCGTTTAAGCAGTCCACCCTTTGCGAGGAATCCACGCCTCGTTTCTTTGCTTGGTTTAGATAAGAGGGGGAGCTGACTTCATATTCCCCTAGAATGACTTCAGTTACGAGGGTAAACACGGGCTCACTTCGGAACGACAATGGGTTAAGTCAGGATCAGGAGTCTTGTTGTGTAAACATGGTACGGATTTGAGGTTAAACTGAAATGGTTGTCTATTTTTATTCGGTTTAATCTTAGAATCGAATGTAAGGGAGAACCTCCAATTTTGGATTGGTGGATTTCAACTTGTTATTCGTCTTTTTAAGACGACCAGGGATCTTTAAAATTACTTTTTTTTCAATTTTAACCTTAGAAATTTGATATTTTACAGGCATTAACAGTAACACAACCGGATGTGACTCATAAAATTTTAAAGCATTATATTTTAGGAGTTAGGGTAGTTAATGTAATATTATTGACGATGAATAACGCTAATGAAAAATGCTCCAGGCGCTCCAAATTTGTTCGAAAGCACTCCAGCTATTATTATTATAACCCTTTGGAAACAAAAATTGGAATTAATCTTGAAGTTTGAGTACTAAGTATCAAAATTAACCAATGTAATAACTCAAAACTATTTAAACTTTTTTCATGAGTAGTTTTGAATTGTTATGTTGGTTAATTTTGATATTTAGTACTCAAACTTCAAGATTAATTCCAACTTTTGATACAAAAGGGTTAGAGTAAGTAGTAATAAAGATTAGGGTGCATTTTTAGGAGCATTTTTCATTAATATTATTTATCGGCAATATCATGTTATATTAACCCCCCCTCCCCAACTCCTAAAATATTAAGCTTTAAAAGGCTGAGAGTCATATCCAGTAGTGTTACTATAAATGCCTGTAAAATTTCAAATTGCTAAGGTTAAAATTACAAAAAGCAGTCAATTAAAGGTCCCTGGTAGCCTTAAACCTTTCTAATTTAAACAGAGTGGTTTTAATATTGTGAATGTTTGCAGCCAAGTTCTATGATAATCTGTGAGTATATCACGTTGTATATGGGGATTCAAATGGTTAAGAATTGGTTTTTCCTTTCTTCTCAATATAGAAAGTTGCTATGATTTTAAATATTCTTTCTTTTTTATATTGTTTCAACTGTAGTCAACGATATTTCATGATATTTGAGAGTAACCTACAGAGCACTGAAGACTGATATATTCAAAGAATTGAATATATAAGGAACCCCATTCGTTAAATTTGTTGTGGGATTTTTTATTTTTATTTTTTTGGATTTATTGTTCTTGGGGTGAAATAACGTGAAAACGAGATGAGAGAAAGAAACTGGTTCAGAAATGATTCTTCGCATCTGCCAATGATTTAAAAATATAAGGTTTGACCGAAACTACACTTTTTTTAATTTCAAAATTTACTAAATTAAAAGAAATACAACTTTTTTTCAATTAATTTGACATAATACTTTTCGAAAAAATAGATGAAGCTTTGATTCATCTGAGTTTATAAAAAATATTTGCGATTTACAAAAAAAAATTAATTAGTGGCATTTTTAAGTAAAAAGAACATTATCAATATATTTTTGCTTAAAATATCTATATATATGTTTCAGCATTATCAATGCATTTTAGCCTAACCTAATTCAAATATTATTAATATTTATAAACATAAAAAAATCATCATATATATGGAGTTTTGATCTGAACATTTAACTGAAAGAATATATATTTAAGCTTGTGAAATCTAGTTAAACAAATTTCGTTTATTTGGATAATTTTAATTAATGATTTATTGCTATGAAGTGAATCTAATAGTTTCATTAAATTAACTATTAGATTCAATATTTTTATATGATATACAGGTAATATCAAAATAATGAAAACGCCTTAGATTTTTAAAGAATAATTTATAAAAAATTTGTAGGACCACTTTTGGAACGTAATATGACTTCAATTCGCTTAGGAATCAATTCATTCAAGTGTTGAATAATATTTTGAGGAATATTGTACCATTCTTCTTATGAAAGTTCTGGAAGAGATGTCAATGAAGGATATTGATTATTTATTGAATCTCTAAAATAGTAATAAAAAAATTTAACTTGAAGATATTTTACATACATTCTTTAAAAAAACATAAGGAATTAAATATGCCATTGCTCGATGTGTTTGATTGATTGAGTATAGTTAAAATTTTCATGTTTTTTTTTCTCTTTTCAAAGCAAACTGTATTCTCTCAAAGTTATATCCTGTTGAAGAAGCCTCTACTTTCTTTTTGAAAACAAATTTATCCTGGAAAAGATATAAAATATAATTTGCTTTAAGTTACTGATGCCTCATTAAATGTATTGGTTATGTCGTAGCAGCAAAGAATGGGAAGATGCCATTTTTTCTATATTTGGTCAAAGAATGGTCTCAGGATGATAAAAAATATTTATTATCCTGAAAATGATATCTTCTTCGTAAAGCAGTCTCATTTCACAGAAAAAAATCTAAACATTATCTGTTTTCCAATTTCTGTTGGACAGAAGACTTAAAATATTCCAAGCAACTGCAACTGACATTTTCGCAACTGACAAGTTTATTTTTGGTTTCTGAAGTTGAACTTATAATTGTCAGTATCGTCTGTTTTGCTTTATATGATTTCGAGGAGTATTTTCTTCTTTAAATAATACAAATATTTAACTGCTGAGTTTGCGTACAACTTAATATAATCATTCTTTCATGTGATAATACTGTATTACGAAATTGTTTTTTTTTTTCAATATTATGTACAATACCATTGCACAAATAAAATTTGAGGTTAATGGAACTTTAGTTGGATATAGAATTTTAGGAGAAAATAAATGCTCAATAACTGTAAATTCCTTAGGTTAATTATAATTAACGTCCCGTTTAAAGTCAAAACTACTATATTTTGAGATTTATACCGAATTAATTATTAGTATGGTGTGGGACTACCATTGTCACGTAATAAAGCTTTTATTCGCCTTGGAATCCATTCATAATGTTTAGTGGAATATTGTGGAATAATGTTTAGTGGAATATTGTGGAATAATGTTTAGTGGAATATTGTGGAATAATGTGGAATAATGCTTAGTGGAATGTTGTGGAATAATGTTTAATGGAATATTGTGGAATGATGTTTAGTAGAATATTGTGGAATACTGTTTAGTGGAATAATCTGGAATAATGCTTAGTGAAATATTGTGGAATAATGTTTAATGGAATATTGTGGAATAATGTTTGGTGGAATATTGTACCATTCTTCCTAGAAATATTGTACCATTCTTTCTGGAAATATTGTATCATTTATCCTGTAAATATTGTACCCTTTTTCTTGGAACTATTGTTAAAGTTCTAGGATAGATGCAGGTGGAGAATATCGATTCTCTAATGAACATGTCATCTAAAATAGTTAACAACGGCTCAATTACATTGAAGTCGGAAGACTGTGCTGGCTAAGGTAGATGTTTAACTTCTTCCTCGTGATCATCAAACCATGATTGGACAAGTCTCACTGCATGGATAGTTCGAAGACTTATTATCCTAATAAATTCCACCAATTGCATGGAACAGAGTTTGCATCATAGTATCGACCTAGTCAGATAAAATTTCTACATACTTCTTCCCAGTGATCCTTCATTTTAGGGCTACGATTGGTCCATCCGAAGACCAATGCATGTTTGTCCATATAATTTTAGTTTCGTGCCCATGCTTAACAGCACCTCGACATGATTCGTCAAACAATATTACTTTCTTCTACTTATTAATCGAACAATTTTTGTGAGTGTAACATCATTGTAGACGACTTTCGCCCTAATGTTATCATTTTATCACAAGTGGCTGGAGAATTTCTGCTCTGCCATAAATTGTTCCGTTTATGGAAGTGTTTTCTCTGTATTTATTGAAACTGGAGATCACATTATGGGTATTGCTCTGCGGTCACTCTTGTTTCAGTTGTTCGCTTTTTAGACATTAAAAACTGTTTCAATACCCTTCGGTCTCACATAGAGATTCTCTTCCCGTTCACTACTCTGCTTTGCTAAGCTTGTCTTTCCGTCTCATGTGTCTTATAACTGTATTAATTGAAACAGGTGATTGCATATGGGCATTGCTCTGCGGTCACTTTTACTGAAGTTGCTGGCTTTTTAGACATTGCAAACCTCTTCAATACCCGTCGGTCTCTCACAAAGCTTCTCTTTCCATCCACTATTCTGCTTTGCTATGCTTGTCTTACCGTATTTTATTACGCTGTCATGAATTTAGACACAGTAAGTGTAGAAACGCCTAAAAGTTTGGATATTTTGGTCAAATTTGCTCCAGCTAGACGGGCTTCCACAATTCGGCTTTTTTAAAATCTGAGAAGTTTGACGTTTACGAAAAAAAATCTAAAAATTACAAAACTTCAATAAAGGAAGCACATACTACCAGAATATAAACATTGATCTGCTGCTGTATCAGCGGGGAGCTTATCCATAGGCAAGTGCCATTAGTAACAACAACTACATATAAACATTGTTATTCATAAAAACCTGGTGATAGTTATACGTATGCTTAAGAAGCGCTTTCAAAATGTCATTTTTATTCACAATTTTGTCCTCATAATTTTAATAACCCCTTGCATATATTCACAGACTGGTTGGAAATATTAACAGCTTAACTGTTTTGCCCGAGTGCCATTTGTGCATCGATTTATCGAACTTTGATAATTGCAAGCTAAAAGTGAAGCATTTATAAAGATTACAGTTCAATATTAAAATTACTTTGAATACCTAGATAAGTCAAGTATTCAATGGATTTCCATTTGAATCAAAATAAAAATATATAATTTCAAAATAGAAGATATCATTTTATTAGATAGTAAAGAAATTAAAGCAGTTAAGTGGTTAATGAAACAAACATTAAAGGAAAGGAAATAATTATACTGTTAAATATTATGAAGTAAATTTTAGACTGTGTTTTCTTAACGATAAGCATGAAATAAAATAGAAGAAGATATCTAAAAATTCGGAATTAAATTTCCATAAATAGAAAAAAAATATGGGTATTAACTTGTTTGTCCTATTTCCGTTGAAAATGGTTTGATAAAATTCGAATGATTTTTAAGTGTATACCCTTGAGTACGTAAATATCGCTTAAATAAATAAAGCCAAGAATAACTTACAAAAAGAAAGCATTTTTGAATCAATTCTTCAAAACGATTAAAATACTATTTAAATATTATATCCATGCATCTTGAGTTGGAATAAGCATTTGGAATGCCATTTACATTTAAACAAATTATTAAATAAAGAGAGCAAACGATTAAAAAGCAGTTATGCAATTATGAAGCGAATTATTTTCGAAACTGAGAATAATTTACTTAAAAAGTGTGAAGAAGAAAAAAAATTAGAAACAATTTCAATTTCAATAGCTTAACGAACGATGGCCGTGAAAATGTAATTTCACGCAGAAAAAGATTAAAAGGTACCTTTGCATTTTCGCGTTTCATTTATATTTTTAATTGACCAAAATAAACTATTAAATTATTGTATACCTTTATAAAGTGAATCATTTTTTAAAATGTCTACCATTTACCTAAACCATTTAAGAATTAAAGTAAATGTATTTTAAGCTATAATAAGTTTGAAAAATTATATATATGCAGTCATTATAAGTATTTGATTTTTTTGGTTACAATAGAATCACAAAATTTGATATAATTTAAAATTAGATGAAAAAATCGCAAAAATATCCAAAAGCACGTTTTGCTTAAACTTTGTGTACGAATCATGCGATTTCCTGTTTTAAGCAGACCTAACGTTGTACCCAGATTACGATATAACTCCTTTTCATGAGTTTTCTAAAAATTGATACATTACCAACCAGAGGTAAACATTTAATATATTAAGGACTGCAAAGAAATCTGAAAGACAGCATGTTTTTGGACAAATTTGCACGCTCTAAAATTATCTCAATTGTGTTATTTATGAAGTAGTAACAGACGGGATACGAAAAATGAAAAAAAAAAAACCCTTGAGCTGCCCCCTACAAATGGAAAACGATACGCGAGAAAATTCTTGAGAAGACCATAGTGCCTTAAAGCAAGATATTGCTGCAACTAATGCCAATCATCATTGTACCGGGGACTTTACCAAATATCGCACTCTAAAGCATTTTTCAATTCAGATTATTCGATAATGAATAGCATTATTGAATAGCAATTCATAGTTAAAACACGAAAAAAACTTATATAATATAAAAAATACATGTATAAAATATAGAATAATATTTAAGAATACTTTATGTAAGTATAATATCAAATTAAATTAAAAATGCGCTTAATTGAATCCTATTTCTTGCCAAGCATGTTTCTACAGCGTTCAAAATTGTGAGAATCTGAGAGTGCGTTGAGCGAGAAGCGTCCCTAGGCAATGTGTTAATATCATGTTTAAATTTATGCTAGGAGCTTATGACTACCTTGTGAAGTATTCTAAATACAATTTTGAATAGACATTTCATTTACAACTTATTCTTCAGCAACAGTGCAAATTCAAGTTTAATGAAACTGTCAACAAAACAAAGTATATTTATAATTCCACGAAAACATTCTCAAAACTTTGACTCCCTAGTATTAGTCTTAAATATATAATTAAACAAAAACCCAAATCACCATATTAACTGTTCGGAAATTACAACAACCTTTTAGTTCCTAGAAATTTTTCAAATTGACTTAGTTCATTTTTATATAAAGTGGTCACATAATTGGTTTGATATAAAGTGGTGAAGTTGCATTGTAAGGTATGAATACAATGTGAGGTATTCTAAATATAATTTTAAGTAATCCTTTCATTTATAATTTATTGTTCAGCAACAGTGCAAATTCAAGTTTAACGAAGCACATTCATATGCCTCACAAATAGAACATTAAAGAGCAACCATGCCCCAAACTGGACTCGAAACGGGGATGCACAGTTCACGAGGAAGACGCGCTACATCTATGTCTGGACGTCGGTATATTTTTAATTTTACATTTTATTTATAATTATTTTCAGCAACAGTGACAACTATTCAGGTTTAACGAAGTTATCTTTAAGCCAATGTCCATTTATAAATCTCAGGAAGACAAACTTGACCGTTTGACTGTTGAGCTTAACTATCTAATTTAAAAAAAGACGAATCTCCAAATTAGCTATTTAAAAGCTACAACAGCCGTTTAATGTCTAGAAATTTAACAAACTGACTTAGTCCACTTTGACTGGAAACGGTAACGGTTGCAGCGAAGGAGTTGTGGCCAAAAGCACCGCTTTTATCGCATCATGATTGTCACGGCTGTGAAATCGACATTCGGGGCAAAACAACTTTTTTTTTTTGCATAATTAGGGCTCACTTCGTTAAACAAACAAAACATTAGTGAGGAAAAGGCGAAATGGCTGTCAGAATCCACTATGCAAATGACTATATTTCTTCCCGGCACAATTTTTTTGCCTGTTTTTCCTTGGCGGGTAAAAATGAGGCAATTAGTCGGGTAAAAATACTTTCCTCCGAATAAAAGACTTTGAGGTACCATGGAAAATTATCTTTGTGAATTAAGAAAAAGCATGTAAAGAAGCTGTTTATGTTCTTTTATTATTTATGCAAAATATATGTCAAATAGCAATCAAAGGATTATATATACATATATGTGTCAATACACACAACCTTCGAAATTCGTTTAACAACAAAAATTCACCGTGAATAAATTTAATAAAGAGAAAATTAAAGTGGACATAAAGGTTAAATTTTAAGTATTATATTTTCAGGAAATGAACATGTTTTTTGCGAGTGAATTTTAATTACTGATTTCAAAGGAAATAAATATGTTTATTGCGAGTGAATTCTAATATTAAGAAGTATATAGATGGAGAATTATCTTTGTGAATTGAGAAAAAGCATGTAAAGAAGTTGCTTATCTTCTTTATTATTTATGCAAAATATATGTCAAATAGCAATCAAAGAATTATATATATATATATATATATATATATATATATATATATATATATAT
>JAOUZG010041123.1:753594-784542 GCA_026289955.1 Argiope argentata | reverse complement strand
TATATATATATATATATATATATATATATATATATATATATATATATGCCATACACACAACCGTTGAAATTCGTTTAACCACAAAATAATTCACCATGAATAAATTTAATAAAGAGAAAACGTGGACATAAAGGTTAAATGTTAGTTATTGAATTTTATGGAAATAAATATGTTTATTGAGGGTGAATTTTAATTACTGATTTCAAAGGATATAAATATGTTTATTGCGAGTGAATTTTAATTACTTATTTCAAAGGAAATTAAGATGTATATAGATAGAAAACTATCTCTGTGATTTGAGAAAAATCATGTAAAGATATTGTTTATGGAGTTAATAATGGTAATTAAAGGAGTAAATGGTAATAAAAGGGGGAGGATTTAGTTAAAGAGTAATAAAAGGAGGCATATACATATGTTAATGCATGTTACCTTTGAAATTCGTTTAACAATAAACAAATCCACCTTCAATAAGTTTAATTAAGATGAAAATAAGGCGTATATCAAGGTTGAATTTTAAGTATTGAGTTTCAAGGAAATTAATATTTTTATTGCAAGTGAATTTTAAGTACTGATTTGAAAGGAAATTATGATATTTATTGTGAGTAAATCTTAAAGGAAATTAAGATGTATATATATATATATATATTGATTGTCAATGTATAAGCTCCTTGTGATCTAACAAGTATTTCACAAGGCTTGCAGAGGAAAGTCATTTCACAATTAAGTCTTTTCACAATTTCACAGTAGAATAAATTTCCAATATAAAGTCATATTCACAATTGCAAAGAAAGATGAGAGGAAAAGTAAATACATAAAAATACACCAAGTAAATACACCGAATTTCTGACATACTAACAGAAACACATAGCAAATGATACAATTGAAGAAGCATGATGAAATAAAAATAAAATATTCAAAATGGAAATACAAAAGAATATATGCAAATAAATGTTGGCAGACACACGTGGATAAAATTTAAATAACACGGGGAGTGGTAAATACAATTAATATATGTACAAAAGAAAATGAAAGATGGTTTACCCTGCACAAAGATAGATAAATGAGAAATGAAATTATATTGCAGACAAAAGAAATATTATTCCAATTAGCTTATTGAAGTTGGTTAAATTAAAAGGTTTTTCACTAAAATAGAAGAATTTTGATACTCTTTGCTGTTAATTTATAAAATTGTTCTCATAAACATAAATTTCCAGCAACTATGTAATATTCCAATGTATAAGGAAAACTAATGCTCATGGGCAAAGAATGTTTCCGTAACATTGTTTGAGATAATCAGTCACCGCTATTCCTTTTATTTGCTTAATGCATGCATCATCAATCATTTTTATATAACAATGCCTAGATTCTATGTATTCAGTTGAGGCTGAGAAAGATGTCGTCGGCATTTCTTTTTTGTTTTTAAAAGTGATTGAAGATTAAAATGTTCCTTATATTAACGAATTATAAATCATTATTATCTATTAATTATACTGTTATGGATTCCCTAAATTTACCGGGTTCCTTTGTAGTGAATGCATAGCATGAAAATTAACAGGTTAACCACAATAGCAAATGACAACCACGTTTATTAAACACGAGGTCACTAACACAAAGACGATGAATACATATATATCAAATATGTAGGACAGCACACAGCAATCAACAGAAGCACACACGTAATAATCGATCACAGGGCACAAAGCGGCGAAACAGAATTCAGCTGGAGAGAAGATCTTTGGAGTCTAGCTCTACTGTTTCTACGAACGGCTGAAATTCTTTACTGTCTCCTCGCTTTAGCTGTCACCAGCTACTGACTCATTACTACACGACTGGCTATTCCTCACAAGTCACGATGCTACTTCTAAAATAAATACAATGCCTTGGCACACAGCTCAGTTCGTCACCTTCAACGCTGCATAACACTGGGCTATTCCGCAATTGCTTCGTTATCTTCTGAATGACTCACTTCCTGATTCAAGTTCCGACGATTCATGGCAGCTTGAGAGTGCCGGAATTTCATAGTTTCTGGGAAATGGGTCGAGAAGGTTCGGGACCAATCAGGCGTATCTCAGTTCTTATTGGATGAATCGTTAAAATTCTCGAAGTTATCAATAATATCTATTTTGACGCCGAAATTGCCAAATTGGTCACTAGATGGCCAAGTAATTACAAAGTTTGTTGCCAAGCCCAGAGATCATTGACGTGTCACCCGATCAGCAGCCACGGGGCTAATTATAAAGCTTTATTTCCACTGATTCAACTAACGATGCTAGGAAACAACTTTACAAGCTTGTAAAAATACAATGTAATGTATGTATGTATGTGTGTACGTGTGCTGACATGTTGGTGCTCTAAGCCATTCAGTGTAAAGGTAACAAATTTACCATTTATGTGGTTGTAAATGAACACCACTGAATTCTTTATTTCTGCAATTGGGATTAAAAATTAAAAGATGTTTGGATTAATTTCGTGATATTTACCGAAAATATAATATTATAATATACCGAAAAAATAAATATTTCCCATTATGTCAATTTGATTTTATTAAACTTCTTTTCAATATGTATTGGTTTTTACTTAAATTTTTTTTTAACAATTTCAAGAAAAGATTTAGTTTTTCCAATTTATTTTAAATCGGTCTTATTATTTCATCAGATAGTTAGTCGCTTAATTTTCCAACAATATTGAAAACTTCCCGAAAATAAAAATTGGTTTTTTTATTTACCAACTTCATGAGAAAGCAGGAAATGAATGTATGTTATCCTTAAAAGGCAATTTAAAATATAATCCATACAATTCAACTTCATTAGGAATCTTCAGAAAATTCCTTCTTAAAAGTATGGAACACTTATTAATGTTTGTAATCTACAAAATTTAAATTAAAAATTTCATTAAATTAGAAATAAAACCCTCTTTTAAATTATTTGAACTAAGTTTTCATAAACGTAGCTCTAAATATTTATTTTTGTTTTGTTTTCGAATTTTTTTTTTTTTTTTTTTTTTTGCGATCCCTAATTTTTTTTTCCTTTAACGGATGAGTAAATAACAAATATAATTCTTAGATCAATTGGTTCAAAATAATCGGAAATATGCCAGAAAAATTTCTGGAAGTAATTTATTTATATGAATTAAATTTTCTTTAGAATTGCGTGATTTTCCGAATTAAAATAATATTGCATTATAAAAAAGAATTCGAAACATAAATTGCATATACTGATTTATTCTTACGTGTAATGAAAATAACATTCAACGAATCAATAACATTCAAAACTTCAAAATTTAAAATATATCAATGATTTTAAAAGTATTTAAATTTTTTTTAAAAAATCCGGCTTTGACGGGGGAAAAAGCATTAAAATATTATTATTCTTTAGGAAATTTAGTTGTTTCTTTATTTGCAACAATATAAGTTTTAATAAGAATTTTATTTCGTATAAGAATATAATTTGGAAACCAAACGATAAAAATAAACATATTTCCGTAGATTATTTCTAAATTTAAAATCATTATCTTTTAATCACACAATATAATTAACTAAAATTTCAGATTTTTTTCCAAGATATTATTATAGAATATATAAAACTTATTAACAATTGAATTATATTAAAATGTGCTATATATTTATTGACTATTTATTTACCATATTTATTCTAAGAATTTAGAAATACAATAAATCTAACAAATACAATTTGAACATTACAGGGATTTGAAATGCAAGTAAATCCTACCATTCTTATCAACTCAGAAGTATAAGGAAGAGTTCAGTTTGAAAAAAAAATTCCATACGAGTTTATGTATCTGTCTATATATATTTCAAGAATTCGTTATATTCTGAGTTGCGTTTCTTTAGAATACATTGAGATTTCTTTCCTGCGCATTCCCAAAATCCCAAGATAAAGAAAATCCGGACCCTACTGAAACATTTCCGGATTTCGTTTCGTTTCTCTTCACTTTGTGGAACTTCTCACCGCAAGGATAAATGAATATCCGTTCGTCAGAAAATAGGACAATGGATTGGCGAATAAAATTCGAATTCTTTTTCCAAAGTAGAGTGATACTTTTATAGGACATTTAAACAGCTGCTTTTAAATATTTATTTCACTTTGAAAGCATATGGTGATGTTTTTGTTATTAGTCAGTTTTTATTTAGATTTAGAGAAATATTCTGCTTATGTAATCGAAAATATTCATCTATTAAATCAACGGTTTCAAAAATGAAAAGTAAAAAATTTATAGGTTAATAAAAATTAAATATACTTCCCAATTGTCTATAAGTGTATAAGTGCTACCTATTTTTAGCAATTTGTAAAATTTTTAATTTTCGTCAAAAGTAATTGATTTATTAGACATTGATTCGTTTTAAATCAGAGAATAAAGTCCAGCGATTATTGGTGAATGAAGCATTCTATAAAACAGTTTTTTTATAAATTCAAACAAATCACAACGCTTATAAAAATTTTATTCCCTAAGAAAAAATTCCGCAAATCACAAATAATTTTTTAATCATTTGGAAGTTTAATCATTTAGTTTTTTTGCCGTATATTAAATTAAGAAATTTTTAAAAAGATCATTGCCCGAAAAGTGTTTAATGTAGTAGTACAAATGTAGCAATGAATGGTTTTTTTGTAGGAGAAATTTAACCCTTATCCAATAAGTAGACCAAAGAAATTATATCGAAATTGCAGGATTTTGGAACATAAACGGAATTTCAGGAAGAATAGAATTTTTTTAAATAATTTTTTTTCATTTTCTTGATACATTCTTCTCATAAGGTCCCATCATTGATTTTTCTGCAGATCATTTTATAAACATTTTTATTGAAAACTTTATTGAATAAAAAAATGAACATTTTGTAATTTTTTTCCTTTAATTTTCTGGTAATTCCTATATATGGAAATGGTCATTAATAAATATGATAATAATGTATATTAATAAAATTGGTATCTTAGCACTTACAATTGTTCTGAAAAAATTTGACTTCATATAAGCTGTTTTTATTATAATTTTATTGTGTGGAAAACTTTAAAGCTATTATTCTCAGTTTGCTTTTCTTTTTAAATTTTGTCTGCTACAAAATGCTAAAAGTCAATCACATTTTATTGTATCGCATGGATTTTTTATGAATGCTCTTAAATGTATGCTTAATACAGTTAGGGATGGATTAATATATTGATTTTTTTTCTAAAAAAGTTCAAAGTAAAAAAATCTATTTTCCAAAAAAAATTCACAAAATATTGTAACTTTTTTTTCACAAATTAATATAGATATGAAAAACGGATCCCCATTTTTGTTAGATGCATTGTGAGGTCAATCTCGAAAAAAAAATGAAGAAAATATTTTGAAAATTGCACAAAAAAAAAAGAATTTTTTTAAAAAAAATCCTCAATTTTTTTTAAAAAAATTTAAAATATTAAGACAAATGTTAATTTTGTAATTTTTGAATGTGAAAAATATTTCAGAAATTTTGGTTTCTGTGCAATTAACATCTGTCTATCATAAAAATTGATAGTTAAAAACTGTGAAAAAAATTTGGGATACAGAGTCTCTTTAACTTTTAAGCACATGAAACTTGTTCCCAGTTCCTTTATTCTAAAATTTGTCAGCCGAATTCGGTAACTTAAGGGTAATCTATCTGAAATATAGATCGGTAAAAATCAACTACCGTTTCTTTTTAGAATCACTAGAGGTATAAATGAATACAAATTCATTTCAAATATTTTTTAGAAAGTCACATATGCGTTGTAATGTGTTTTCATGGTAATAGACTTAACGTATATTTTGATTTTTTAATTTTATCGGATAAATTACTTAATAGAACAAAATATTTGCAAAAGTAATCGAACGTATTAAAATATTAAGCAACTTCAGTATCACTTAGCAAAAATCTGTAAGGCGAGGGAGAACGTCATTATAAACGGTTCCTTCACGTTCATTTGTATTCATATATATCTTTCAAAAGTAGATTCTTTTATTATTATCAACCAATTTTATTTTTATTAGATTTTTTAACTATATCATGCACTGAAAACAAGTAAACACATATTTCATGTGCTTTTTTCACACATATCATTACTATTCCAAATAATTTTTCTACAATATGCAGCGATAGCAAATCTTTGCAAACGTTTTCATTTCATTATCATTTTATATAGGTTTGTATATTCTCCAAGTTGTTATTTTTTCCCTACAGTAATATTTTGATATTTTTAAAATTTCCGTAAGATTCCGTAAGATTAGTTATAGATATGAGAATATGAGATTGCCTTCTGCTGTGTTCAGTATAATGATTTGCATTGATTTCATAAATTCTTTTTTTAACACAATTCATATGCATTTTTGAGTTTCATTCAGATTCTGCCTACTTAACCCCCCCCCAACCAAGGGTTGCCTCTCATATATGGGCATGAAAAGCTTCTACTGCATGGTTTATTCTCAAACATTACAGGTTGCCTGACATAAGGATAGCGCGTCATCCCCGTTATCTGGGCTTCGTGGATTCGAGTCCCGGCATTGGCATGGTTGTTCTGTGTTATTTCTTTAAGGAGTGTGAATGTTCCCCCTTCCCCCGTAAAAAAGGGATTTGCAAGCGAATGATCTGAGTGAGTAACAAAAGGGTAATTACATATTAATCCGTCGATCATTTTCGGCAAATCATAAAACGGTCGCCAATAGATCGGCTAAGCGCCAAAGTTGGTTTGCCAAGTATTTAAAATCATTAAAGAATTTTGACCACCGAAATGGAATTTGGCGTCGTTGGAGCGTTGTTGGTGGATCGACGGTCAAATACGTAAGTACACAAAAGTCATACTGTTCGCCTTAGTTGGCTCGACTATAAACACAAAACGATGATTAAACTTAAATCACTAACTACCAAAGTGAGCTTTCCCATAACAAGTGCCATAAGAAACAACAACATTTTCAGATCCTTGTTAGAATATGGTGGGATTGACACCTTTTTACTGTTGACGGAGGATATCCAATTCTAAGGAGATTGGATACTGCATTGTGATTATTCTTAGGACTTAAATTATTTCCCCTCCCTTTTACTAGTTCGGATGTGTAGAAAAGGATTTTTTTTCTCAGTTTAACTAAAACGGATGACAATATGTTTTGCTTTCAAAGCTATCATTCCCATCATTTTTTAAGAAATATGTTACATATTCATAAAACTAAATTCCCAAAGTAAATTCCAAACTTAAAATATCAGCAAAGAATATTAAAAAAATCTCTCTCTCTCTCTCTCACTCTCTCTCTCTCTCTCTCTCTCTCTCTCTCTCTCTATATATATATATATATATATATATATATATATATGGTCGTAAATTTCAAGTTATCATGTGAGAACATTCTTTTTTTAAAGTGATTATTTGTCTTAATTGATTTAAGTCCTTAACCAGTTTAAATCAGTTGGAAACAATCATGAGACTTTCTCTCTCTCTCTCTCTAATGATAATTTTTTAAACTTTCATTTTCAATTTTTCTTTTTTTTTCTGGCAAACAAAACTTTAGAGCTGGCTAACAAACTTTGGAGTCTATTATAAAATTTAAAAAAAAAACCCAGTAATTTCGAAGAAAATGTCATTATTACTGGAAACTATTGCATATGTGGTAAAATCCAATCAATGTAATGCAGATTGATTTTAAAATTATATTCTAATATTTACAGTAGTTTGAGAAATACAATTAGTAAGAATGCGCATATAATATCATTAAAGAATAAATATAAATCATGTTATACAAAATTAAGACAGTTAAAACTGAAAAAAAAATTAAAAAAACCAATAATCTTTTGATTACGAGATTAATTATTTAAAAGTAAAAAAAATAAACAAAATGGAAGATGACGTCATTTTATATAAACGACAAAACAGACAGCAATTGATAGTAACATAAATATTTCAAACAATATTGGCAAAACAAACCTAAAATGCCATGGGTCAGGTGACTCGTTATCTACCAATAAAAAATGCATATTTCTTTCCTTCAAATTACGGAGATACCAACATCTTCTAACCAAAACAGCGTCATGTTCTGACATGATAAAAGGCCAAAGGATTTTTAAAAAAGTATTTAATGCTTATATGAAGTAAATTTCTTGTTTGGCTTAGTCAATTGAAACGGGTGCTGTTTATTTATTTTATTAGGTCAGTTAAATGTCGAGCCAAGATTCTATTCTGATCTGAGATCGCTTAGTCACCATTACAATTAAAAATATCAGATCAAAAGTATCATGGCTGTCTTTGTGAATTTCGATAAGTCTTTTAACTTCTGCTTCAAAAGATTCGGAATCCGTGACTTATCAACCATGAAATAAATCGTTCAAAATCAAAAGTTTTCACTATGCCTTTAAGAATCCGATCTTATTTCAAGGTAGCTTAACCTCTCCGGAGAAGAGAATCCTTTTATAAAAGGAAATACTGAGAAAATGAGATATTTTCTGGCGCTGGGGCAACAAGTGCTACTGATAGGCCGTTAACAAAATCGTTTTCATCAACGTCACTGGTGATTGATACACGTAACTTACTGAAAGTTGAATGACCGTGTGGCATATTAATGAGAGTTTTACAAGCGATTATGGTAATTAGTGCATCACCACATTCACCACAGATGGTAGAAAATTTAAAGTTGGGGTAATTGCTTAATATGATATGTAATTTAATCCTCGTTAGTAACTCTTATGAAGAAATGGTCCATTATATCAAGAAGAAGAATAGATATACTAATCTCTGCTGCTCCTCGATATATATACTTCCGCTTCTATTCTTGAGTTAAGAATATATCATAATTATTGGATGGGGATATTATATTAATCATCTTTATTAATAAAGAAAAGACATTTATGACTGCATTAATTTTGATTGACGCTCTATACGATAGACTATATGACATAAAGCGACAAATTTGACGAAAATATAATTTGGAAGATGAGAATAGGAATCTAAATGAATATTTTTTGAATTTGAATAATAATGTATTTAAATATGAAGTAAGATTTTCCCGAAATTTAAAAATTGATTATAAAAATAATGTTGGTACACAATTAATTTTTAGTATCGTTTAATCCAAAATTTATATTTTAACTTTTATCAATGCCAATTAATTTTTTCTACAATTTTCCAAAGCAGTTTTTCTGAAATTTGAAACAAAGTTTTCATTGTTGAAATAATATTCAAGTATTTTGATTGTTTTACTAATTGGTTGTGTTAATTTTAACCATTTTTGAGAAACTATTAATTATTTCTTTAAAAATACTTCCGTTTGAAATCTAATTAAAGCAAACACTATATTCTACATCAAAATCGTGTTGTTTGTTATATGCTGGGCGTGATTTATTAACTTAACTTATTAATTTGATAAAGATTTATGTGTGGTTTAAATGGAAATACTCTAAATGGGTAAATAATTTAGGACCCTCAACTTCAAAAATTTTTTAAAGAATTTTCAAGTCATTTTAAACTTTTGCTTAAGTCAGCTTAAGTTAGAATGGCAAAAGAAGCTTTTTATTTTATCTTATTGAAATTAAAACATAACAAATGTTTAAAATTTATAAAAATATTCTTGGAATAATTTTTTGAAAATTCAAGAGGTCAATTTCTTGAGTTTACTGATAAATTTTCAATATAATAGCTGTTCAAGAATTCGTATCAAAACATCATATAATACTAATTTTTTTTTAAAAAAATTCTTTAAAATTAAATTAAATTCCTTAAAATAATCAATTAAAGATTTTTCTTTAAATTTTTTTAACGAAATTAAATACTTTCTTTTAAAAAAATATTTAAAATTAATGTTGTGTGATTTAAGTCACATATATCATTTTTTTATTTATCAAATTCTAATTTATTTATTTTTTATTTATTAAATTATAATTATTTTAATCTTTTAAAATAATTAATTAGATTACTTTTTCTTTATAAAAGAGAATTCTTTATCATTAATGGTGAACAATTTTAAGTCACATATGTTATTACTTTATTTATTAAATTCAAATTTATTGTTTATGTTTAAATCTATAAGTTTCTATATTTATTCTATATGTTTAGCGTAACACTTGTTGAAAAATTATTTACATAAAAATTACATATACAGTTTGTATTTTTTGGGGGAAAAGGGGAAGAGAAAACGAGAATAGAGAGTTCTATCGCCCGAGGCTATCAACAGGCTTAAATCAGTTTTCATTACAATATACAAAAAATTAATACCTTTTCAAGAATTCAATTTTCTAACAATGTGTTGAGTATTATCGTATAATTTGTATAATGTTAGAAAACTCAGCATGAAGGAGAGTGAACAAAAAGTTTCATCTAAAGTAGGTATTATTTTGCTTATAACAGGGAGAGTGGCAGGAAAATCACAAAGGAGCACTTGAGACGATCCAAGCGAATGCAATATCGATCTCCTTCTTGAAGAGGGAAAATGCCATTCATCGCTCTTCTTTTGCACACCGTCAAATAATCAATGCACAGTTTTATTTGAAGCTTACGGAAAAAGCAACATGGGAAATCTAAGCAGAGCCAACAGGAAATCCGACACAACACAGCTCTCTATGCTTTCTTAAGGTGAGCTTTTTGTGCAAAATAGGGAATCAATATATTTTTTTTATGATAGAGAATGCATTTTTTTAAAGCAGAAAAAGAAAATTTGAATCTTATGTAATCTGAGAAAAAGCTGTTTCTTAACAAGAATTCAAATTGTATTGGCAAATAGGTATCCTTGTAAAAGATTGTGTAACTTTGGATTACTTTCTCTGGCACACGTTTTAGATAATATTTGTTAAAAATATTTTTATTAAAACTTCATGTTGATTTTAATTGCCTTAAGCTTCGACTCAAAGCAGTTAAGATAGATAAAAAACAAAAGGTCTTTTTTTGGTATACAAATAAATATTTAAATTTAACTTTTTCTCCTGTATTCTGTATCTTTAACGCGGGATCATTTGCTACTTACTTATTATACTGTCCAACTTCAACGCCATATCTGATGTCGTCGCCAATGAGTTACTAAACCGTTGGCGATCGTTGGCAAACACGGTATATTACGTAAATACCGATCATTCTCCTAAGACAACATGTAAACAAGGATAATTTTAGTAGATTAGATAAAGCGAAAATAATTAAGTGTGACTAATATAATAAGTAGTGTGACTGTAAGTTGTCGCACTTAATAATAAGTTATACTGCGTGTAAAAAATGCATAAATTCATAAAATTTTCAAAAAAATGTAATGATTAAATTCATCAATTTTTTAAAGAATTTCGATAATCTCTACTAAAAATAAATGTGAATGCATGTCTGTTTGAAATTTAACAGGTCAGACTGATAAAAATGGAGATATTAAATTATATACTTATAAAAGTAAGAATGAGCAAGTCAACATAGTTTTTAAAAATTCCTTAAAATTTATGGGAAATTTAGAAGTTTTCCCAAGAACATTATTGTATGTATATATTATTATTGCTCAGTAGTAATTTTGCGACTTCTTAAATATTAATAATTTTTTTTATAATATTGATTTTTTATCATGTAAACATAATCTAAATTTTAGATTTTTTTTGCAAAATTTTCATCAAAATATTTAATTATTTCAACAGAATTCGAGCTATTTTCATTCGTTCGACAAATATAAAATATAGTGATTTTCTTTCATTGTTAAAAATAAAAATACTAAGCAGATTTCTAATTAATACCTATTAAACTCATATTGAAATAAAATTCTTGCATACAATATTTGAAACTATTTTGAAAGTATTAACGGTTGTTTAAAACGGTTGAAATAATTTGAAACGTTACCACAAATTCAATGATTCATAATTTTTTTGTTTAGAAATGTCTTGATAAGGCAATAATATTATCAGAGTTATGCATATAAGTTCTATTGAAAATACACGCACACACACGCAAAAAAATGGCAATAACTCTGCCCAGCAAACTAGAATCATAGACGGTTAGTTTTGAATGTGTTTTTAAAGTGTTTAATCGTTTACTGATTTGTAACTTTCCCAAGCATACACTCTTGCCTTTCAAATTCTCCAATTAATATGCTATTTTTTTAAATAACTCGTTGGTTTTTGAAATTTATATTATCATACAATTAAATTATATATATGGAGATATTTTTTATTTATAAGAGGACATTTATAGATATATAAAGTTTGTACGTAATTTAGTTATCAATTTTGCATTTTATTTCATATCAACTTCAAATATGTAATTTAAATACTATACTATATTCAAAATTCACATCAAACTAGCAATTTATGAAATCGAAACAAAGTTATGAGGAGGTGTTATTTATTTAATGCTTGAGAGAATTCTCATGAAAATTCCTTGTCTAATATTTCCTCAATCTCTGACAGAATCTAGTTGTAAATCTCTTCCGACAAGAAATGATTCTACCCTAACGTTTGAAGAAATCCTGCAGAAAATCCCTTGTTAAGTCAATATTTTATTTACCAATGTTCGTAGGAATCTAGCTGAAAGTCGCTTCCTCTTTAAAATGTTGTTTTACTCAAATTTGATTTAACCTGATTGGAAACCTCTTACCTAGTTGATATGTTGTTGCTGTTGTTTCTTATGGCACTTACCATGGACAGGCTCGCTGAGGTAATCAGCGCCTCTTGTTTTTGTAGTAGCGCCTATGAGACTAGAAATATGACTGTTGTTACTCACTCATCACATTCACTTGCGAGGCCCCTTTTTATAGGGGAGTCACATTTACACACCTTCCAGATAGAACACAGAAGAACCTTGTCCGAACCGGGATTCGAACCCTAATCGTCCAGATCACGGGAAAGACGAGCTAACCCTATGCAGAGATGCCGGCTTAATCGATTTGTGGTATCTTCAATGTTTTGTCGAATCTAGTTGGAAATCACTTCCTGTTCGAAATGTTTTTCTACAGTCTGTTGTACCTAACTGGAAATATCTTGTCTACTCGATATAACGTTCCATCAATCCATAACAGAATCTAGAAAGAAATTCACATGCCTTGTTTCTCCAATGTTTGATAGAATGTGGTTCAAAACTTCATACTACTTAGTGCGTTGTTTTTCCAATACTTCATATAACCGAATTGTAAATATCTTCAAACTTGATATGCTATGGCATAAGCATCTTCAAATGCTCTAAATGTTGCCAAATATACCATATACATCATTTAATTAATACACTGTACCTTAAGTCCAAATCTGATTGTTAACATACAGTATTTTTTATCTCAAAATTATTTTTCTAATAACTTCTGTGCCGAAAATTTCAAAATATCAGTTATTAAGGGTTGTCAATGGGCTGACAATTAAGCTTTTATTTTTAAATATATGTTTTAAAATAATTTGATTTATAAATTATTGTGAATATATATATATATTACTGTTCTATTTTTTTTCTTCAAAAAAATTGCATAAGAATTTTTGATAGTTTAGTTCAAATTCGTATTCTATTTTAAAATATAAATTTATTTTTATTTGAACAATTTCGGCATCTTCAAAATGTATATCTTGAATCTCAAACAGAAAAATACTAATTTTAATTAAACTCAGTATCACTGAATATAATTTTTAAATTTCTCGTACAAATAATTATAATCGTGTTGAAAGGAGATGCTATCTCTTTCACAGGAATTTAAATTTATTCTCAAGAAAAAATAATTTAAAATGAAATGAAAGTTTATTCATTGCTGGAGATAATTTTCTCAAATTTTATGGGGACGCTTTATAAATGTATAAAACAAAACGAAAAGAACTGGGACGTTGCCAAAAGGTGAAAAAAAAAAAGATTACAAATTCTTTTTCGACAGCACAAATTAGTTTCTTTGCTTATTACATGCACTTGAGCTTTCCGATATTCAAATTGTATAAAGATAAAATTTAATTAAGTTTCAGAATAGCAGCATATAACATATATTTTAGTTTTCTTTTGCAGATTTATTTGTGCTACTTATTCAAAAAATTGTTTGTAGGATAAATTAAATACAGGTAATGTAGGGAAAATATTATAAACAACATCACATGAAGAAGAAAGTGTTGTTTATTTTTTGTTTAAAATAAGTTTTTCTAATTGAAAGCAGAAAAGAAATAAACTTATTTTCTTCTTGATCAAATAAAGACAAGCCCTTTCGAGCATTGTCTCAAGGATCATATCTCTTCCTAAAGAAAATGTAATCGAATGAAAAAAAAAATTATAATCGAAATGAAATCTTTTTGTAAAGGAAACAACATTAGTGAAAATACATTAGTTTAAAAAAATAAAAAAATAAATTAATAGCAGATATTTTATTTTATAAAGCAATTTTAAAACAAAAGCTAAAGAAATAAATTAAGTTAAAACATTGATCATAATTGAAAATAATAGAAATAATCTACGTTGAATTTAATAGCAATTGCTTATTATTGTTTTCCATATGAAGAAGGCATATACTTTTTGTATAAATATGTTTTTTTATATACTTTCAACATAGCATAATTTTTTTTCTTGTACAATCAACACCAGTTCCATATTGCTTTGAAAATACGATTAAATGATATTATTTTGAACTTGGGGGGAAATGTTTGATATGACATAAATATACATTAAATCTTCTTTATTTATTGGCAAAACACAGATAAAATATATTTGGAGCTATTTAGATAAAAACATTGTTTCTTCTTGATCCGAGTTTTCATTTCCATCAGTAATTATGCATCTAAATTTTTATATTTAATAAGGCCAAAATATTTTATTAAAATAAACAATGACAAGATTGAAGTATCATTAAATAGCTTGTACATAAAGAATAATGGATTTTTACTAGAAAGTAAAGGAGTTTTCAGAAATAAATTCCTAAAAATAATGATCTGATTACCAAAGAATAAAAAATGGAAGATGCTTCATTTTTTATTCTCTATATCTTTTTTCAGTTCTATATCTTTATTCCTCGCATATTAAACTGTGTATTATCTATCTTTATCATAAGAATCTTTTTTTAAAAAATTACAATAATTTTAATTTTTAGAATTTGATAGGGATTTAATTTAACTATAACTTAATTTATTTTTTGATAGAAGATAACAAAAAATTTAAATTTAATTATGCTTTTAATTTATTTCAATGAAATGGAAACTAATATGTCAGGTTTCCTATTTGTTAAGAATCTGAAAGTTTTCTCATCGAAACTTTTACAAAAAAATTCTTAAAATCCAACATCGTTTTATTCGTTTACCTTTTTGTTCCAAAATTAATACTATTAAATATCTTGACTAGTCATGAATTATCTGATATGCCTAAATTATCTTTAATGATAATATCTTTGAGAGAAAAAAAATTATAAAAATTTAGATGAATTTGTGAAATGTTTTCAGAAAGAATTAAAATTCCTAATAAGTTTTATTTTTTAATACTTCGTCAACAGTAATAACAATATTTATTTTTTGTTAATAGATAGCTTTTCTTTGATAAAATAATTTCAGTATTCTTAACAGTAAAGGTTAAGAATAGAAAACCATATTGATAATAGATGAGAAACTTTTTTATTTCTGTAGTTACAACTAATTAATAGCAACTGTGAGTTTAATAGAAAAGAAATAACACAATATGAATCTAACACATACATTGTTCGCATTCAAAAGATCCATTATTATCAAAGTGATCTCGCTTTTAACTACTTCTTTTATTATTTGAATGTTTATCTACATGTTTTTTATCTAATTATGTCTAATTTTATCTATTATACTAAATCTCAATCTCACAACTGAAATAAGTTCAAATCCTTTCCAAGTTAAATTTTAATTAGTAATCTGAAAGTATAAATAAGTATGATCTTGTCAAGTGGTTAACTTTGAGTCATTAGTATTCTTGCATCTGCTTAATTTAACTTTTCTAATTTCACTTCTACTTTTATTCACCAAGTTGGGAAAAGAGAACAAATTTGGGTGTACGGCTTTGGAATATACTTTCATAATAAAGGATATATGTATTTTCTTCATTACAATGAATAATAATTGCATTTTTTTGTTATCTTAGAAAACTCATTTTTGATGTTTCTCGAATATGTGCATTTCAAATTTTGTAAAAATAATTTTTGTTCCACTAAATTGTTATATAAAGAATTAAAGAATGTCTTACGGATAATTAATAATGAATAATTTAAATTTAAGTAATAAGAAAATTTTATAACCGGTTTTCTTAGTATTAACAGCAGATTTTTATAACTTTTTGAAAATTACTGTACAAAAAGAGCAATACTTATATATTTTTGAAGAATTTGTGGTATAATTTTAAGGTAATAACATGAAATTGAAATATGCTTAATATTTAATGGTAATAAATATTTAATCCTTAAGTATTATATATTTTTTAAAAAAACACTAATATTTATTAGATATACATATATTTTAAACTGAACTTTTATTACTTAACTAATGTTCTTAATTAATTTTTGAGCTTAGTATTCAGAGTTTCAAGTTGTTTAGAGTTTCAACAGAAAATATTGTGCCTATTTTGAAATATGATTTTGTTATAGTTTCATAGCAATTATTTTTGTCTATTTATATATCAAACATGATTTCTGAGATATTTTTAAAATGTGCTTAAAACAGAGCAATAGGTTCTTCTAAATTTTTTTTAAAAAGTTTGTTTTAGAATTTGTTAAATTTATTCTTTTATTGAAAAGCTTTTTTAAAAATAAATACAATACAAATTTTTTTTTATCCAATTTGATTCGAAATTCCATTTCCTTCTGGAATTATATATATATGGCTTTATAATTAATAAAATTAAAATATTTCATCTTGTAAAGTGCTAAATGATCAGACTAAATTATTTTTGAATCATTGATTAAATTTCCTTATTCAAATTTTATTTGATATTACATTTTCTTCGGGAACTTTATATCCATAGCTTTACGATTTATAAGAAGAAGATATTTTATCCTATAGAATGTTACATAATAATTTTAGTTTAGTTTAATATATTCCTTTATAATGCATTTATTAACGTCTCTCTGTAAAATAATACTAGGGTTATTTTGAGACAGATATCGTAATTTTGATCCGTGGTCAGGTAATGTGGACGGCACCTGAGCTTCTCTACACTACGCCAGTGGGAGGACGTTTGGTCCTTACTGATTTAACGTGCCACAGAATCCCTTAAAAGACGGTTTTTCCGAGAAATCGGGTATCGAACCTGGCATTTTGTGGCTCTCAAGCCGAAAACTTACGACTAAGCTACTATAGCCTCTCAATGATCAGCCCTTTTCTTGAGTGCAGCCAACCACCCCGCCACCACTGAACACAGCAGTATCGTCAGGATTTGTTGTGGCCTACTGTGGACTGTAGCAATGCCCATCCTTACATTGAACGAATCTGTCAAACTGATATTCTCTTCGAGGTAAATGGCCCCAAAATGTTCAAATTCCGATCACCTGCTTCTCTACAATCTATCAAACAGTTGGCAAAAATAGCTGACAATTTTTGACATCATGTCCTCCAGAGTCCTAAGATTACCTGGAACCATCAGTACTGAACTCAAGTCATTATTTTAAACTTGCAGATGTTTTCTATGTTCGGAGATTTCTGTGCATTCCTTTAAATAGTGCTAAACAGCACCGATTCCCCCACAAATGCATTTATTTTCCTGCATCCTTCCAAATCTCAATGATCAGACTAAATAATTTTTGAATCATTTGATGATAAAAATTTGTTTTAATAAAATTCAGCAAAAGAATTAAGCGAAATCAGCGTAATTATTAAACTCAAAACTATAATGTGATAAGTGATGCTTAAATTGAAAACCTGTACATCTCACTTGTTAACTTTTTTGTCCGTCTTGAACATAAATATTTTATAAGCAGCACATATTTCTTTAATGTTGTAACGTATTTTGCTCAGTTTGATTATTCCTGCAACTTAAATTTTTTGGGAAATAGGATCACTTTTATGCAGCAAATGCCATATATTTTGAGCGTCTAAAACTTTTGTGATAAACATTATTGTAATTTTTTTTTAAAAAAATATTAAATTAGGCTTAAGCTGCGAGATTTTTCTTTCTTATTTTTTTCATGAAGAGTAAATTCATAGTACTTTGAAATGCAGAAGTTTTTTTTTTTATATTTATAAATCAGTTTCAAAAAATATAAAAAATCATACTCTTACTCCTGAAGTAAGCTATTATGCTTTCCAGCTAAAATCATAATAAATATCAAGTCTCGATAGATCGGGTAGTAATTATTTTTGGGGTCATTAAATTTCACTTTTATAATTTCATCTGTGCTTTCAATTACCAAGTTGTGGAAAAGATTTCAAATGAATATCTTTCCAGAACAAATAATGTAATATATTATCATAATAATGAATAAGGAAATTTGTATATTCTTTTTTCTTAATTTAAAATTATCATTTAGAGCGTTTCCAGAATACGTCTTTTCCGAAAATTTCTTTCATTTGTTTACTAAAGTGTGAGATAAAGAATTAAAATAGGACTTTTTATATAAGTTGTAAATACAGAAATAAATAAACTATAAACATTCTAATTTGTATTAGCATAACAGTATATTTTATAAATTTTTGGAATTTTATTTACAAGAAACTCAACGCGTGCATATTATTTTAGATAAAAATTCTACTTAATTTTTGAGGCAACAACGTAAAAAATTATCTTTACTGAAAAGTGTGATTCAATTACATATTTAATTTTTGATTTTATTGTATATTTAAAAATCTTCTAAATACTTTAATTTTATCTTTATTAAACTGAAATTTTGATACTTAATTGATGCTTAGTAATTAAATTTAAAAAGTAATCCGCAAATTTTTAAATCCATTTAAAAATAAAGAATTTGATATATTTTGAAACATGATTTTGTCATGTTTTTAAATAAAATATTACTTCTCTAAATTATTTGTAGCAAGAAACTATATATCTTGTACAAATTCATCATTTTAGAACAGTTTATGAAGCTTTGCGAATACTTAAAATTAAAATGGAATTAAATATTTTATGGATCCTAAAGGAAATTTATTGTTTTAGTAAAAAGGTTTTTCGCCAGACAAAAAAAAAAGAGCAAACATCAAAAATATTTTTGTATAATGCGCAATGCTTTCGCAAACTTCTTGAATATTCATTAACAGGGGGAAATTAGTTAACAGGAAAATTCATATTAATGTTTTAAAAAATTTCAACAAGCATATTCTTATATTTTATAAACATTCACACCATAAAAACAATTTACAACCACATTCCACCTAATTTAATTTATGCATAAACAACTTAATTTTATGAGACATCAGAATTGAAGTGGAAAAAAAATTAGCTCATCCAAGCCATCCAGGAGATGCTTGTTCTTTTTGCGTTTTCAGTCTCATCCGTATGATTATACGCTATATTTTACACCAGTGCGCTATCTGTCATCTAGTCAGATGAAGCACAAAATAAAACCAGCCCATGCGCTGCATGCTTCTGCTAATTTACAGCAGCGTTTAGGATTTGAGGCCGCATCGATGACACAGTCCCACGCCTCCTTTTATGACGGCACAAAAGGCCAAGGGTTGAAACGCAGTGTGCTTTTGACATTTTTGGGCAGGATTCCAGATTTGATTTTAGGCTGATTCCTGCAATGACCCACATCCACTTGTATTGCAGAAACACGATCCAAATAAACAGCCCTTCTTCGCGACTCACTGGAAGCTGACCCTGTGAAAAGCCTTAATGGGTTTTTAATAATGAAGATCGCTGTGTCTGGTTTGCGCAATAATTTCGAGCCCATTTGTTTTTCCGGGCTGTAATCCTGAATTTGTAAGATGTGGTTTAAACCATCATTAGCTGTAGTTTTGATTAATTATATACTGTAGTGGTTATTGATCGTCATTTTATTCAAATGGACTTAATATTTAAATGAATTATTAAAAAAGCTGACGAACCGTTTTATGACAAATAACAACTTTATTGCAGCCTATTTCTGCAAAATCTTAAATCCTCATTCCAGTGATTATGCTACTTATGACGGCTCCTGGCACAGAGGCAGCGAGTCTTCTTAGTTTTCTGGACTGCCCGGGTTCGAGTCCTGATTAGAGCATGCTTGTTATTCTGTGTACTATCTGTGAAGCGTGTGAATGTGACCCCCGTAAAAAAGAATTGTGCAAACAATTGCAATGAGTGTGTAGCAAAGTCGTAATCTTGGCCCTATTTGGCGCTGCTTCAAAAACAAGAGACAGTCATTCGGATTAAAATCACTGACGGCCATCAGCCGATTCGTTTATGGCAAGTGCCATTAGTAACAACACCACCATATTTCTAATACCTAAATAAATTTTGAATGTAAGAGTAGTAAAAGAACAATTCGAAGTATGATATTTATTAATAATCAATGATACTTTAACTTCAGCAATATTTTTTTAAATCTAATTTATCATGAAAATCAAGATTATTTGAGTATTAAATTGAGTGACCAAATAAAATTGTTATTATAGCAAGAACATAAAACCTAGCGTTCATCAGCATTTTTAACAATAATAAAATAGAGATATTAATTTCAAAATATATTTAATAATTCCAAATTAGAGTTATTAATTCCAAAACGGAGTTATTAATTCTGAAATAGAGGTATTAATCCAAAAATGGAACTATTAATTCTGATATAGAGTTATTTATTGAAAAAAGTTATTAAATCCAAAATAGTTATTAAATCCACAATAGAGTTATTAATTACAGAATGGAGTTATTGAAATTAATTAAAAATTTTCTGTATTTAATTTGTTTTTGAATTAATAAAACTATAAAAGCATATACCACGTATAAAACATTTTTTTTCGAAAAATGTCCTTTTTTAAACGACGAAATAAATGTATAAGCCTAAATCGGATTTAAAAATATTTTTGATTTGTAATTATAAATGCAATCTTTTCAAAACTCTGATTTAATTAATTTTTTTGAATATTTTAAAACGGAAAAAAAGTATTAAAAGAAAAGATTTAATTTTCCAATCTTAAGAAGCAAATAAATGGTGTCCCAAAATTAATCAAAGAGTGCATTTTCCACCATTTGAGCACTAAAGTTTTGGCAAACAGATTAAAAATCCATTTGAAAGCTGATTGTTTAGGGTTAGAAAAATGGAGTGTTACATGATGGAAAAACATGTTAGTGCAAAATTTAAATTTAAAAAAAACATACATTTTTAAAAAATTATTTTATTTTTTTTAATTGTAAAACACACAATATAGGCTTATGTATAAAATAACACATAGAGCAAATTACATCCATGGGCTTCCAATTACACCTTGATTTCAAATTTTCCAATTACACTTCTACTTCCAATTTCCCAATTACACCTCTACTTCCAATTTCCCAATTACACCTCTTCTTCCAATTTCCCAATTACATCTCTACTTCCAATTTTCCAATTACCCCTCTACTTCCAATTTTCCAATTACACCTCTTCTTCCAATTTTCCAATTACACCTCTACTTCCAATTTTCCAACTACACCTCTACTTCCAATTTTCCAATTACACTTCTACTTCCAATTTTTAAATTACACCTCTACTAAAAATAGCTGCTCATGCAGTCGCTATTTGAATTTAGAGTGATTTTAGAAGACACACATGGGAAGGGGTCTCGGTTCTTCAATTTTCCAGTTTTGCAAATTCATCGATGTGGGCATATAATTCATTTGAAAACCATACAGAGTTCACATCAACATTGGAGCTTCAGTCATGTCCAGCAATTCCTTCGCAGGCATGTTCCTTTTTTCTACGGTTACGGTAGAAAGTGGTTGCTGTGCTTGAATTTTGTACGTTGACATGGCTAAGCAATCATGCATTTTCTCATGCATCACCATTTAGCTCACGTAACATGCAGTTGCAGTTTTTCGAACTGATTTTCTAGGGAAGCATGTAATGGCTTCTTCAACTGAGTGAACATTTGCTTCTGTAATAATCAAACTTATATAACTGTACATTTGAATTTCTCGAACAATTACTTGATTTTGTTCTGGTGCGCATCCTTAGTGACTTATAATTTGTTTTGAAAAACTCTTCGTGTTACAGCAAAACCCAATCGGTAAAACTCTAATAAAAGACAGATCTTTCCTTCAAACTGATCCGTTTTTTTTTTTTCAAAACCTTCCAATAGAATCTGCGATTCAGCCATCTACTGCTTGTCCTGTCACAGAAATTTTCATTTAAAGTCGAAACAGTTACCCCTTCTGAGGCTGTTAACGACGATCTGCCTGCTGAAAAAAATATAAGGAACTTGCAATACCATCTGTCGACAATTTTTTAAACTAAAACGAAAAACTATGGAAGAGAAAAATTTATGCTTTGTCCAATAAGTTTGTTGTAAGAATTATTAATTAAACCTCATCCGTTTTCTTGTTATGCATTTTTGCAAGCCATCAGTCTATTTCAAGACATCTTGTATATGTAATATAGAGTTCATTGCGTATAAAGTCATATAAGACAGATAAATTTGATCGAGAATTTGATAAAGTTTTACAATTTTTTTATAAAATTGTTCACCTATTCTCACCTTTCAAGATATTCGCACTTACTGATGATTAGTCAAAACTGCTTTCTTTTTAGAAATTTAATCCAATATTAGGAAGTTATATTAAACTATGATATCGAAAAAGCAGTAGTAATTGACAGTAGTTTAGTGAGAATTTAAGCAGTACTGATAACATACAACAGCGCTGTTTCTTCAGGAATTCAGTAAATATAGAAAGGAAAAGACAGCAGAAATGTACATAAAAGCTGCATTTCTATAAACAACAGGCAAACAGCTACTAAACAACAACTGCAATAGTGCTCAGAATGTCATTAGACATCTCTTTCCATCATCAATAGCCCCACAACCGCAATTCTTTGTCTGAGCAATTCACCTTTTATAGTTCTTTAACAGATTATGAAATTTTGTTGGGTCTCTGATTCTCGACTTTTAATGTAAATATCATCATAATTCTTGTGTTTTCCAAAATTTCTCATTTATTGATAAATTTGTTGCAATGCTGCCAATTGAGTTGCTGATATTGAAGTCCATTAACCTTGTTTTACTCAGCATCCATTAAGAACATTTATAAATTTCTTTTTTCTATGAGGATACTATTATTACAAAGAAAGCAACAAAGTAGCTTTATAACATTATTAAATATCTTCTGTCTACGAAGAATTGGTTTGAAATTTGTAGTATAACGTCAACATAAAGACAGTCTTCTATGCTCATGTCGACCGAAAGACAATCAAAAATTTAGAAAAGATTCTTTGGAAAGCTCTTATAGATATTTATTACGTAACGATTGAACATATAATATTTTTAATCAATTCTTATTTTTCTTCATTTATTTAACGTGTTAAAATGTAAAAATATCATTTTGAAGAATAGAAACAAACTTCTTTACTGATAAATAATATTAAATCTCACCAATATTTATTTAATTCAGCACCTTACACATATTTATTACATATTTCTAAATGTAAGCAATATTAAGTCATCGCTAAAAGAAACTATCTAAGTATAAATAAGATCTGAAAAATATATTTTTCTTCATTTATTTAACGTGTTAAAAGGTAAAAATATTATTTTTAAGATTAGAAACCAACTCTTTTTACTGATAAATAATAATAAATCTCACCAATCTTCATTTAATTAAGCATCTTACATATATTTATTACGTTTAACTAAATATAAGCAATATTAAGTCATCGCTAAAAGAAACCATCTAAGCATAAATAAGATCTGAAAAATATATTTTTCTTCATTTATTTAGCGTGTTAAAAGGTAAAAATATCCTTTTTAAGAATAGAAAAAAACTTCTTTACTGATAAATAATATTAAATCTCACCAATCTTCATTTAATTCAGCACCTTACATATATTTATTACGTATACCTAAATGTAAACAATATTAAGTCATCTCTAAAAGAAACCCATCTGATCATAAATAAGATCTGAAAAATATATCATGTAGATTTTCACACTGCATGGACAAATCTGAAGAAAGTTCGAATTCTTTGCGTTTATGGAGGATATATATCAAGGGATTTCATTTTCCACCTGATTTCTTCACATCCTCCGAAAGAAAGATTTTTTAAGGCGAAGTCTGATTCTACGAAGAAGAGCGGGAAAAAATAGAGAGAAATCATATATATCAGAGATTTTTCAATTGCTGGAAGTTTTGCTTCATTTATACTTTTTCAACCAGAAATGTGCCGTCAAATCAAGATATATAACCTTCAGTAAAAAGGGCAGATATGCTGGTTGATATTTATGGATGATTTTAAAACAAATTATGGTAATTTTCTTTCAAAATTTAAAGTTATCGGTTAAATACAAATATCCTAAAATTGAATTTATAAAAATTATTTTTATGGAAAAAGACCTTTTCGTAATTTTACTATTTACATACTACATTTTATTCATTAATTTTAACCAATAAATCTATAATCTGTTGAAAAAATATTATTAACCCATATTTATTTGCCACTATTAACTATTTAAAAATATAATTTTCATTCAAGAATATTATCTAATATTTGTATATTATATTTAATCAGCAATATTAGCCAATAGTTATTTAACTTTAATAACATTTATTTATAATTTCTAATGATGAGTATAAATGGTGAAATACAAAATCTATGCCGCCGTCCTTGCATAGGGGGAGCACGTCTTAATCACGATCTGGCCGTCCCTGGTTCGAGTGCCAGTTAGGGTATGATTGCGCTTCTGTGTTCTATCTGTAAGGTGTGTGAATGTGACTCCCTGTAAAAAAAGACTGTGCAGGCGAATGTGATGTGAGAACCAAAAGTTGTACTCTTGGCACTAGTTGGAGCTACTTGAAACAAAAGACGCTTATCTTCGGCTTAAAATCTGCTGATGAATCAGCGGGGCTTGTTTATGACAAGTGCCATAAGAAAAAACAACAGCAAAATCAGTTTCATTGCCTTAACGGAATTAATGTTTATTTCCTCAGCTATAAACCTAATATACACATTTAATACAAGTGGTTTTTAAAATCGTTCAAAAAATTAATTCATATATTTTAAAATTACGTAATATACATATTTTTAAATTACGTAAAAAGGTAACACTATCTGGAAGATCTGTAATTCAGAAAATTTTAATGGAGCTTTACGTAATAAATCTCATTAAAGGCTTGACATACGACAATATTTCTTAGGCCGAATTTGAATTTTTGCTCTACGACAACGGTTTAGGACAAAAGAAATGCAGGGTGTATGCTTTCAACTCTACGGAAAATTTTCTAAATATTTCGTAATTAGCATCAATATTATCCCTTCATAAGAGCAACGTGACTGAGGAGAAAAAAAAATTCTTACTCTCTAGAAAGCAATTTTTGTAATGCTAAACTTGAAATTTAAACTATATGCATTATGTTTGTATATAAAATTGCACGTTGACACACACATGCACTTAAAGATTTATTAATGTAGATATATAAATTCAAAATCAATAATAAAGAGGAACACAAAAGATATATTGGTACATTTCTGTTAGTCGGGTGGCAACAAAGAATCGTCAAAGAAATTTGGCATAATTCTATATTATTTGGCGATTTTCGCTTTAAAATCGCTAGAATAAATTTGGCGAAATTCTATATTATTCGGCGTTTTTCCCTTTAAAATCGCTGTAAGAAATTTGACAGAATTCTACATTACTAATTCTAACTGATCAACCGGGTATAAGGTATATGTGGACCAAAAAAGCGAATTTTTGTACATTCCGCACGCTGTATTAAACATTAAAATGAAAAGTTACAGTCTTTATTCAAAATGTTTTAACAGCATGGGTTAGGAGATTCTGTGTACTAGAAGTATCAAGGAATTAAATTCTGTCAAGGAGTAAAAAAACGGAATTTATTATTGGAAAAGCATTATTATTATTGCATGATGAAATACAATGGCTACGATGCTTTTCAACATGGCTGCCACCATTTTTTAAGTATTTATCTCAGCAGGACATGAATTTTACTACACTTTTGTCGTAGAAAAATGCTTCTTGTAATGATGAAGTGAATGGAAAAGGAGATGAAAATCCTTGGAAATATTGTAATGAAGAATCTTTGGTTTTACTTAATATTCTTTAAACAAATCTTCATCAATCAAACACAATTTTTTCTTTATCTTGAACATTGTTACGTCTTGAATTGAAATTCATACATACACCTCTTACTATCGAATCCCATCTATTTGTTAACGTCATCAGTTTATCTTAAATTTCAATTTACTTTGTTTTCCTAGAGTCAAAAAATGGGAGATAGAGCGGAACTCGCAGATGGTGAGATGTTTAATTCTTTTTAATCGTTTCGACTACTCTACTTGCAGCCGACGCAATACTCAGAGATTTCAAAAAAGTATTCTAATGTTTGCCTTCGAATCAACAAATTGCACGTGCATGCATGAAATAATGAATGCAATTCCTCCATGGTAAAATATGAAAAACAAACTTACTGGGAATCCTTTGTATATGTGGGTTTATGGATTCGTAAAGGGATAAATCAATTCAAAATATGACAGATTAAAGTAGCTGAAAATTTACGTTACACTAGGGTTGTTAGTTTTATTACCATAAACAAAGCAAGTTTTTTTCTATTGTTAGGTGATTTATAATCTTTCTTGTGCGGTTTAGTTTTATAAAAGCTCTCTATATTTTTTAAATCAATTATTGGGCTACTTACGTATTAGACCGTCTTCGCCAACGATTGCCAACAGTTTAGTAACTCATTGGCAACGGATTTAAATTTGTCGATAAAGATCAACAGATTACAACATTGCCGGATTGTCATAATTGGCGGTTTAGCAACTCATTGGCGATGACTTCAAAGTTGACCATAAAGTTAGACCGTCTTATGCATAAGTACCATTATTGTTATGACGGGTCCCCTAATTTTTAACCATGCCGAAATGGTAAAGAAAACATTACCTATACAAACACCAGTTCTTTTATATAATGATTATACCTCATACCAACCTTACCTGTTTACTTTTTAATAATGCGTCTTGAAGGGTGTTTTAGCATAAGAGTAAATTTCAATAAACTATACATTATCATTTATACATCTGAGATGTTAAATATATAAGTATTTAGAACTCCAATTTGAGGACATATTATGATTTCCCCAAAATGTATTAACTTCCACCTTGAATAGAAAATATTTACAAGTCTATGGCAACATTCAATTTATTTTGGCTAACGTCTATATGACTGGTATGAACCAGTTTGAGTAATAGTTCCTTGATGTAATCTATAATCCAACAGTTTCTTTAGATTCCCTGGTCTTGTGATCGATACTAATATCTATTTATAACGGTAACTGAAACGGTTAGCTTAATATGGATTAGAAATGACAAATGGAAAATCATTCCCAACGGACAACAATCCTGCCAGTTATGGACGCCTCTGGAATGGATGTAGATTAATAGGCACAGGAATAGATTCCTTCAACCATTCAGATTCTACCCTGCCATGCGACTGGCAGGTCTGCCATTTTGGTGGATAGAGATTAACTTCTCAAAATATTCGCTGATATTGGTGGATGTTATGATGGTTAGAGACAGAAGCAATAGATTATAGCGGGTATCTGATGAACTTGATACACATTCTAATGAAGTTTTAAGCTGCTTGATGGTTGTAATCAAGTCAAAACTATAACAACATGAAATTGTGGTGAAACTGAGTCATTGACGTCAGAGCATGCGTTGGATGGGATAAATATAGCCTTCAGTGAAATATCCTTAATCTGATAAGGCTTTGACGATAGAGTTAACGTTTACAAATGGAAAAGATCCATTGAAATCCCGATTTCTGTGTTTTAATCCCTTTTCAATAAATAATTTACCATTAGCCACCAAGAAAAAAATATTGATATCTTTAAATATATACAATGCTGAATATATACGATGTTTCAAACTTTGATCGATGAATTTCTTTAATAGATAATTAAAGTAGTATTCTAATTTATGGTTCTTTCCAAAATAAATCTTATTTAGCTGTCTATAAAGTGAGATATACTATACGCACTACAATATCAGATACATCTCGCATTATTTTAATCATGTAATGGAATAATTTTATTAAAAAAATATACTCTTATGAAGGAATATTTATGCTTTGAGTATCTAGCATTGCTTAATAGGATTCATATTTCTTAAAATCATTCAGTATTTCTGGATTTAATGTATTCTGTAATGTTAAATGTACAAAAAAAATTCCCAATATATAAAGCATATATTTAAAAAGAACTAAGGGAAAATAGCTGCATGGGTCATATTTTAATGCATGCGGAAAAGCGAATATATAGTCCATCAGTACTCATTCCCTAAAAAAATTTTGAAGCACGGATATTATTTAAGAAAATTATAGATCAAGAATCCCAAAAATTTGCATTACATTTCCATTATGCAAATAAGAAAAAAAGTAATTGAACAAAAATTCTATTTTTAAGTCTCAAAAAATTATTGCTGTATTTTTTTCGATGAATGATTTTTTGATACAATATCTCATGCTAACATTAACTGAAATACATATTTAATAGTTTTGTTTCTTATTTAGGATATTGGAATAATAATTTTTCTAACATATAAAATTGTGTCTTCTTGTACGTTTTTCAAAGAAATTGGCTTCTGTTCCTTTCATTCTTCATCAATAATTAAAATATTTGTAAATTGCTTTACTTAAAATTATTACATTGTGTTTAGGGGGATAATTGTTCAATGATTTCTGCACAGATTATAACGTATATAACCGAGTATTTAAAATATTTTGAAATATTTCTTTTCTGGGATTTTTAATAGGAAAAATTGATTTATTTCTAATTATTGCAGAATAACCCACATAATAATAACTATATTAAGCATTTACGATCTTATCTCAAAGGATAACTTTTTATATATACGCAGCAGAGAATGGCTGACTTTTCGTATAAATGATTAAATCTTTATATATACACAGTTTTAAATAAATTGGTCTATAAACGCATAAACTGTCACCCACTGTCCTGCATATTTGAAATTAATATTATTTCGACAATATTTTCCCCTATTTTTGTCAATTTGTCATATGGTATTTGTTATTAATATATTTTTTATATAAGGTGTTTTAAGATAGGAACTGCATTATACGAAGAAAAAAACATTGTTTTTGTTGGCGGCAAAATCCTCATCTCTAAAGTAACATCATGTTCTGACGTGATATAAAATAAAAAGATTAAAATGAAATCTGCTATGCATAATGCAATGTATCATGTCAGAACATTATTTCTTGCGCAGCAAGTTAAATTGTATATTTATTCATTTAAATTTTTTAATATAATTAGTAACTTTACTATTGCAAACGATTTAAATAACTCGCATTTTTATTATTTTTTAAAAATATCACATTTCCTATTCATTTTATTTCATATAATCATGTGCTCCAAATGACATTTTTCTAGGTTTTATTTGCTGTAGTCATTAACTTATTTTTTTTAATCAGAGCAAATTTAAATGCAATGGCAACGCGTTACTAAAAGCTGATTTTTTTAGATGCTCGTGCAGATAATATTTTTTTTTTTCATTTTTCGCCTATATATTTTTGTTGTAGCCTAAAACTCATTTCCAAAACAACATCATTTTCTGAAATGATAAAAAAGAGCATGACCTCTTTTAATAAATAATATTTTAATATTAATATTATTTCAAAATATGTTTTATATATCCTAGAGAAAGTATAAAGTATAATTTCTCAGGGTATATAAAAATTATATTCGACACTGTTCACTTATATAAAAATATAAATACATTATTGCAAATGAATATTATTTGGATTTTTCACAAGATTTAATAAAGAAAATAATTTTTCTAATTAAAACATTAACATTTCTAAAATAATAATCAATTGAAAAGCTCAATCAATTTAAAATAATTTCTATTGAATTCTTTAAAAACACAATAAAACTTTGCACCATTCTTATATATTTAGCGCTAGCATAAAAGCGGAAGAAATGGAGAAGGGGGAAAAAAATGAAAAAATCCTCTTTAGTCAAAGAATAATCCCCAAATACCCAAAAAGAATGAAAATAATACAATTCCTTCGGATTTTCTCCCATTCCCAAACATAGCTCGATGGTATTTTATCTACTCAACTGCTATTGTGCTATTTTCATTCCATCATAAAAACGAGTCATGTACCATCCCAACAGCGTATTCTTATCTCTGAAACTCCAACACTGTTTATCAGTGTCACCCGGTCTTTTGAGGCGTGGCGAATCCCAGAAGCGGAGAAACCCATGCTTTGTCACTCAACCGCTTCTCTTTCTGGATTTAAAATGGAATTGTAATTTCCATTTTTTAGGGTTGAAATGGAAGTTGCTCTTCTTTCTTTCTGATCACGAATTTTTTCTGAAAGGGGAGAGTTTAGGGTGGGTGGATGGCTAAGTTATTCAGAACAGATGTACTTAGAATTACATGAGGGATTCTTCTTTTACTGGAAACAATGACATATTTATAAATTGTCTTTTTTTTATTATTTGAGCCGATGCGATAAGTATACTTTTGATAGAATATTGTTTTCTTCGTTTCAAATTTGTTTTCTTTTTTTTAGAGTTTTGTCTTCTATCTGCACTTTGGTAAGATAACTTAGATTTATAATTTTATTTCAGATTAAGGCGAACAGGGTTCTTTAAAATGTCTTTTTTTCAATTTTCACTTTAGCAATTAGAAATTTTACAGGCATTAAGAGTAACAATATAGGAGATGACATACAAAATTGTAAAGCGTTATGTTAATTTATTTATGAGTTATTAGCATTATATTAATTTATTTATGAGTTGTTAGCATTATATTAATTTATTTATGAGTTATTAGCATTATATTAATTTATGAGTTATTAGCATTATATTAATTTATGAGTTATTAGCATTATATTAATTTATGAGTTATTAGCATTATATTAATAAATTTATGAGTTAATATAATATAATATTAGGGA
>JAOUZG010041123.1:721825-743594 GCA_026289955.1 Argiope argentata | reverse complement strand
ATGAATCAATACCGGCAAAAGCAGATAAAAATATTTTTTGCCCATAAATTTCGGAGACATCAAAATCTCCTAACCCAAACAACATCATTTCCTCGCATGATAAAAGATAAAAAAAGTATATGCAATTATTAAATATTGAAGTACATATGAGAAAGTATTGAAGTACTTTAATTTTTTTAAGTTCATAAAATATTTTAACAAATAAAAAAATAACAACTACTTTTTTAATCACTTGCATACGTATCTGTAGAGAAATGTCGGAGTTTAAATACTAAAAAGTAAAATGGGAAGTGTTTCCCATGAATCATGGATCATTTCGTTAATTATCTAAACATCATTATCGGTTTGTTGTCTATGGGTGTAACCATGATTTTATAAATCTCTCAAAGGTCTTTACAAAGCATGTGTGATAAGAACTTAGTTTTCTGGGTTATTTGCTCTTTAGTTCTATGCACCTCGTAAAGTTACTGAGCCACAACAAATGAGTCTAAAACATTTATTCAAGATGATATTTTATTTTCTAAGCTTTCTAATTAACTGAATTGTGCTTCGTGCAGCTAAATGATTTCATTACGTTAAGTGCAAAGCATCGGGCTTAGTAAGTGGAAACTTTTATAAGATTTAATCGCCTTAGGTTTGTTGCGTGAAACATTACTTCAGTTGTTTTGCAACGTATCTTACTATAAAGTTTTCTTTTGAACTTGTTTAGCAGAGCAGCTTTCATTTGAATTTGGAATAAATGAGAAGTTTTATAAGTAAAAAACTCTTCACGGAAGTAAGTATTTCAGCAGTTCATAACAAAGTTATAACACAGACAAGCCTTTCTCAAAGGAATATTATTAAAAAAAACATTCCTTCTGATATCTCAAAATTTGGTTGGTTGGTAGGTTGGTGAGAATTTTTTGGCACAAGAGCCATCATTGGCCAAACTGCGCCAAGCATATGGTATGAAAACTTATGAGGAAAGAAAGAACAAAACATTAAAAGGTTTAAAATAAAGCATACTACAAATTCATAGGATAAAAAATGTTTTCAAGATATTGTAAAATTTTAAATAGAAATTTGAGTATTGATTCTTTCACAAAAATTGATAAAAATGTTATGTAAAATCTTGAGGTAAAGTCAATATTAAATGCTATTATAATAACCAATGGCTTTTAAAAATTTAAAAATGTTTGGGTGATATTTCTAACCTACCAAGTCCTGTAAAGTTAATGACAATGATTTAAAAAAGTGCAGTCGATACGAGTTAAAACATGAGCATTCAATTAAAATGTGCTTGATACTAAAATCAATGTGACATGTTTGGCACACCGGCATGCTTTAACCAAAAATGAGCGAGTATGCCCTATACGGAGGCGGGTCAATTTGACATCTACCTCCCGCATAGGGAGTGCGAACCATGATCCAATGTTGGGTTTCACAGAATGCAACTTGTTATGGATCTGCAGATCCCATTCGTTTTGCCAAGCTTTAAAAATGCGGCTCAAAATTTGGATACTACTTACAGGCATATCTGAATTTTTGATTGATTTTCAAAAATTATGGATACATTTTATTCATTGAGAATGTCCTGACAAAAATATGAATACATGAGGACGAGATAAATTTAAAAACAAACAAACAAACAAGAGCCATAGACTGAATTTCATAGTTTGTTTTTAAAAATAATCACCAAAATTAAACAAGCAATTCCCTTATTGGTTTTACAAATGATGGATGACCTGTTCGTAAAATGACAATGTCCAAACAATAATATGAATGCATGAGGACGAGATAAATTGAAAGAGAACATGAGCCATAGAATTTGGTGAACCAATGAGCAATTCTCTCATTGGTTCGCCAACCTCAATTCCCCAAAACTTTATTAAATTTGTAAATAAATAAAGGATTTGTATTAAACTTAATTATGATTCCTACATGAATCGTATATTCTTTTAAAATAATGTGACAAAATAAAAAAAAAGTCGTGGAAAAATATTAAATAAATTTAAAATTCTTTTTCTTAAACTATTACTACTAATATAAATGCAAAAAAATTGAATTAAAAAATTGAAATTTAAGGTAGCAACTTTAAAATTTTCATGTGAGAACATTATTATTTTTAAGTGATTATTTGTCTTAGTTAATGTAAGTCATTAACCAGTTTAAACTGGTATGAAACAATCACGAGACTTATTTATCAGTCTCTATAACTTTTTAAACTTTCATTTTTAATTTTTCTAGCTGATTAATAAAGTTATGGAATTTGACCGATTTTGAGATGAAATAACAGCTATGATGTCATCGTTCTACGTCAACCTTTTAAAAACGCATCTGTTGTGAAACATATGTAATAATGAAGCAAAACTGGTAAATACGTATCAAACTTTTGAAAACATATCTGTTTTCAAGAAAGTATGTATAATGATAATGCGATACTGGTAAGAGCAAGTGAAAAAATTCTTCAACCTATTATTTCTGGTGGAATAAAAATAGTTTTTATTTTTTGCCTGCATATTTCAGACACATCAAGACTTTCTAACTAAAAGAACACCATTTTCTCACAAGATAATAATTTTGGTAGTAATAACTAAAAATTCTGCTATTTGAATCTGTCTGTCTGATGTCAATAGCTTTTTTCTCTTCTCTAGAAACAGGATTTGAAATTAAATTCACCAGAGCTGCATTATGTTTTGATTGTCAGCATGTTTGATATGTCATAGCTTGAATCAATATTAGGGTGGTGAAGTACAAGAGTTGAGGTATTATCCTATAGTTGTGATATTTAATCAATATTGCCGTTTGTGCCAGTTCGAAAATAGAATGTAGCAACACATGTAATGATATCAAGTTCACCAAAGATTGTAATTACTTCATTGACTATCATTCATTGATCAATCAAGTGATCTTCATTCATTGGTCAGCTACCAATATTTTAAATAACCTTGTTCCTTTTAATGACATAAATAGATATATAAAAAAAAGGCATTTTAAATTTGAAATCGCAAACAGAATGCGATAGTAAAGAGGAAAACAAGCTTCATTCTGTCAAATATTCCTTCGAAATTTGACCCAGTTTACCTTTTAGAAAAATCGATACAATTATTACTTGTTTAATAATTGGCCATACTAGATTAACACATAAGCATTTGTTGTTGGGGAAGCCCACCCCTCGATGCACAATATGCCTTTTGACAATTCGGCACATTCTTACAGAGTTCCCACCTTTTAATTATCAAAGAGTTCGATGTTTTAATTGTACTCACTTTGTTTTAAAAGACATCCTTCATAAAGTGCCTCGTTCTCAACTTTTTACCTTTTTTTAAATAATTTATTTATTTTACCTTATTTGAGAAATTTTTATTCTCTTTTAAAGCTTCAAATCTGTGCAAACGTTTATTTATTTTTTAAATCTAGAATAGAATATTTGTGGCATTCAGTAGAGGTTTTGATTAACCTCTTAAACAGAAACCATGCATCTTCTTATGAACTATATGTCTCCATTTACCATAAGGTTGGCGTTGCATAATCAGAAATGGCTTTAGTGCCAGTAAACTCAATCAAACACAAACTCAATGATTAAAACCTTCCAAGTTTTAATTAATACATAACTATTATCAAAAGTTGTGAGAGTTAATGAAGCAGAGGTTAATGCTTCAATTGTTGAAAAAACTGCCTATTTCTGCGTCTGTTTTGATTCTAGACAAAATATTAATATTTTAAGCGAACCTCTGTCGTCATTTCGTAATTGAAATGAATGTAAGGCTATTCTTAGAACAAACAATACTTACTCAGATTAGATGAAGCAGAGAAAATAATCGTAATGTCTCTTTACAAAGCTGTACCATTTCTTCTGTGTAAGAGATAACTAAACACGACGGGTATTCCATCTCTTTATGCTGGTATAACCTTCCCACAGACATCCTGTCGATAAGAATCTCCCCTCATTGTTTACTAACATTCATTCCTCTTTCTGGCAGAACGCTCTTTATTTCTTAATTCTTTTTACATTCTTTATTCTTTTTTTCCCTCCGCCTCTGATGTTCCTCCGTGCATCATTCAGATAACAGCTACAGGAGATCGATAGCTTCATTTATTTTTTGGTGTTCCGATTTTTCTTATTTAATTCAGCCAAGCATGCCAAGATGCACAATATACCAAAAAGGCTTAATAATATATAGCCCCCGGTTAAAGTCATCCTTCTAATCGCTATTATGACGTTGGCGGAAAAAAGAGATTCGGTTCTTGTCACCGGAACTAAGGTTTTGGAATCTTTGAGTAAATAAAAGTCCTTCGGCTTAAATCTTTTAAGAACTTTTCTCTGGATGGCTCAGCTGGTAGTATCCGCTTTTTCTATTTAGAGAGAACTTAGTTCTTTTCTTTCGCAGGTAATCTCAAGTTTGTCACTTTAACAAAAGTTAGGGGTGTTTTGTTGTTCTTCCGCTAAAGTAATTCTGGATTTGTTCACAGATGTGTGGACTTTCATAACTTTTTGATGAGTTTCTGAAGACCTATTTCCTCTGATCCATAGTTTGTCATTAACAGATCGTAGAAAGATATTTACTATCGAAAACGTTTCATGGTAATCGAAATTCATGTTTTTTTTAAATTTTTTTTGAAAGTATATCAAATTTATTTTGCAGCAAAAAAGTTTACAAGTTTGTAACATCGTAATGCTATCTGCTATTTTCGGATTTTATTTACTAAATATGATTCATATAAATTTTAGCCTTTTTAGAAATAAATGAAAATAAATGCACATTAAAGTAAAATATTTTTTAGCCACACAGCACACATTAACAGATGTATAAATTTTTTAACACACACACACACACACACACACACACACACACACACACACACACACACACACACACACACACACACACACACACACACACACACGCACGAAGGTCATTTCTAAAGTGAGAACTGTTATGCAATAGAGTAAGAGAAACTTTATTTATAAACGTAAATTGTATTACTAGCTAAACTATGAACCTTTTTTCACTTTTCAGTATAGTCACTATTAACATTTAATTAGCATTAATTAACATTTAATTATCAACTCTTGGCACCATCTACGTAAATATATGCCATTAAAATAAAAAAGTTTTAAATATTTATAATTATAATAAATATGGTATGTGAAATAATATTTTCAAAAGATGTCGCGTACAAATGCTAAAATATCGTTTATTTTCTTTAACTAATTAAAATTTGGAAAATGTCACTTGGAAAGGGTCATTCCTTCTCTCCAAAACGCGTCGAGCGTGAAAGTTTATATTTGTAATGTTAAGTGCTCTTTCTGCAGGTAGGCACCACGCACACACACACACACACACATTGTTCTTTATTATTTCGAGAGAAATAAAAACTAAACTGGTTAAATCCTTTAATTAAAAATTTTTACTCCTTGTTCATTTCAAAGTTTCCTTGTTGTGAAAAAAATGTTTCTCAATGTAATCTCTAAAACATTTAACCTAAATAAACACTATCTGATATTTTGTTACCAATCACATTATGCGCAAAAGTAGTCTATTTTTATTACCTGATTCAATGAAACTTGCAACATCTAGCCAATTTCGTTACATATATTTTCTCTACTATATTTTATAAAATATTATTTTATTTTCCAGAATATCATGTACTTTCTTAACGGTAACAGCATTTTCAAAGTCGGTCTATAATTGTTACATGATACAACAAAACTTGCAACTTCCCGCCAATTTCGTAACATATATTTGGTGCATTTATAACGTCTTGCATTTGACGAATTTAAGACAACTTGAATTTTGCCTATTTATGACGTATCGAATTTGGCGCATTTATAATGTCTCTCCTTATAAGAAATAAGTATTTTCAACCAAGATTTAGGTTTAACAGCAAATAATTGTTGAGATGAGGCAAATGATGTTGATTTATAAGTTAAACCATTTCCATGTCAATAGGATTAATGCTATTGAACATTATATAAGTAATTCATTTCCCATACACAATTCAAATTCTGGGTCTTTGAATGAAATGATTATTTTACTGGAAAGCCGAATCAGAAATGAATTATAGCAGTAGGAAATCGAGACTAAATGGGGAGCTTCACAGTCATCAGCTACAATTAATGGCTTTAAAAGATTTCTTCGAGAACTAAGACGCTCTTTATTTCGCCTTTAATCTTAAAGCAACCATTACCTCTTACCGTAAAATGGGAGCTAAGCTGATTGAATTCTGATGGTGAAGTGAACGAAGAAGGAAAGAAAAGAGAGACTCAGTTTCACTAAGATGGATTATTAGGAGACAGAAAACGCCTGATAATTCTGGAGGGGTAAAATTAATTTTATTATCGTGTAACATCCAACTTGCTAAATGTTCTGAATTAAATCAAATGCTTTTATTTAAGTTTATGAATTATTTGCCGCTATAAAATAAAAATATGTTTTTTTCGTTCAATTCCTACTATTAGCTCATACTCTCCCAATATATATTGGTCAAATTTTCAATCATTAATAAAATGTTTTTTATTCATCCACTCATGTTCAAGTAGTTTTTTTCTAACTTGTAGTGGAGGATATTTGATGTTAATACAGATTTTTCAAGTATTAATTCATTAGTTTTTCATTAATTTCATTAATCTTTATAGTGGAGTATAGTAGTTTTTTTCTAACTTGTAGTGGAGGAAATTTGATGTTAATACAGATTTTTCAAGTATTAATTCATTAGTTTTTCATTAATTTCTTTAATCTTTATAGTGGACCATTATAGTTACGACGGCTGTTAGTTCGGGATAGCCCGGTTGCTAGGGCGTTGGATTCGCATCCCTTGCTTTGCGAGTTCGAACCTGGTAATTAAGTTCTCCATGACGGGAATTATACCACTAGGGGGACTAAGTCAAAAGTGATAGCTATTTGAACGTTCAGGGGTCCATAACCTTAGAAGCCACTGCACCTTTCCTTCCGTTGCAAAGCGAAACATGAGAACATACAATTGTAATTATTTAATAAAAAAATTACTAACGTATAAAATTTCTTAACTTCCTAAATTCTTCCTAATATCAAAATTAGGGATTGACTTTAAAAATTATTTTTTATATTATCTGTTTGCACTCAGGTTAAATTTATTTGGTATAGATATAGTTTCTGATCCCCAAGGAAAATATGCCACTTCATTTCAGACATTAGTTAAATTATTCAAGAATTAATTGTTTTATTTTTCATGAAATATTAGTATAAAATTTAAAAATTAATAAACGTTTTTACTGTCACTTTCTTACTGGCCATTACATTTAGTCTTAGACTGAAAGGAAATGCTTTGAAACAGAGAATAACTTTCTTTGTTACTGCAGTACCATGGAAATTTTATTAACTTTGCCTCCAAATACGTAGGTGGTTTTTATTTGTGGAAAGAAGAAATGCATTCTACAAATATGCATATTAAATTGAAAATTTTGTATCCTCCATAGCTGTCAGCTCAGTAGATTGAGTTTTCCGATCTAAGGATATTAGATTCCGTATCTTGGTTTGGTAAATTTACAGTTACCGGAAATTGATCCTAATAATTTATCCATTTTAGGTAAAAAAAAGGATTAATATTTCCTGTCTGAAATGCACAAAATCTGATTAAGAGGAGAAATTTGAGTGAGAATTTTTAATTCCTTTCAATCAATTCAATAAAGGAGTGGCATCAGCACAAGAAGAAGGGGTTGAAATAAATGAAGAAAAAAGGTTCCTTATTTATCAAAATGATTTAATAAAATTACTAAATATCAATGACAGTTTATATGGCTCTTCAAATATTTTAGGCTTACAAATAGCTGCATTTCATCATACATGATACACACACACACACACACACACACACCTGTCTACTTTCTGGTATAGAGGTAGCGCATTTTCCTCGTGTTCTGGGAGTTGCGGGTTCAAGTCCCGGTTCGGACAGGGTTGCTCTTCTGTGTTCAAGCAAATGTATGGTGACTGTATAGCTAAGTCGTATTCTGGACCATAGTTGGCGCTACTTCCAAAACAAGAGATTAAGATTAAGCTCTTTTCGGCTTAAATCTGCTGCTCTTTCAGCGGAGGGCTTGTCCAATGACATAAGTAACTATATATATATATATATATATATATATTAAGATGTTAGATTAAGAAATAAAGAATAAGAAATTTTCTTTATGGCATCCTGTATTTTTTTTCTTTACTTTGACACCCTTTTCACATTCATTATGTATTATAATATAAATAATTATAATGAGTTACTAGCCATAAAATAGTTATGTTTTATGACTAAAAATATATATTACTTGATTTGTTGAAAATATTGGATTACTTACTTCCAATATAACTTTCGAATGATCCTCTACTAAATCACATTTATTAGAAAACATCGAATATATTCCGCCTAAGTATCCATAATGGTAGTCTTGTAAAAGAAATGACGCCAAACCGATGATATATTTATACATTCAAATAATCTACGAATAATGTCCAAACCGGAAAAGTTAACGATTAATATTGAGCGAACTCCAGTTACTTCACATCATTAATTCGAGTAGATATTAATAATTATTGATTTCCAATTCAATGAATCAACCTTTGTGGAATATCTCATAATAGAAAAAAAATATTATTACCAGCTATAATGTATAATGGTGTGCTGAAATTATTATTGGGAAAGAAACTGACAATAAATAAAAGAGAATAATAATCTATAAATAGGAAAGTTATTGAAAGACAATTAATTACCCTTATTAGTTAAAAAACTCTTTTTTAATATTCTTAAAAGACTGCATATTTTTTCTCAATATCAGTTATGTAATAAACTAAAATATTTGAGAAAGAAAGAAATATAACATTTTCTGGTTTGAAAACCAAAACTATATTTAAAAACTTTTAACAAATTTTATTTCTCAAATCAAAATTTACAATATTCCGATCCGTTATCAGTTATATTATAATACACTAAAATCCATGTGAAAATTACATATAGTACTAAAATTCATAAAATTAGTTAATATTTCACTACCTATAAGAAATAAGAAATTGCAGAAATGTATTATTCAACAACGATACTGAAAATTCCCATTTAAAATTTTATAGTTTTCTTGAAATTACCTAAATATTATATGGAAAATTATAAATTTCTTTAGAGGAAATCACAAATGTATTTAAAAACAAATTATATATTCTGCAAAAATAGAGATATTTTTATTGACATGGTTTTCCCAAATAAAAATGCAATATTTAATTTTTTTACAAAAATTCTGATTAAAATCTTGCTTTAAACTTCATTATAAATAAATTGAATTTCAAAGACACAGCATTAATACATTTAAGTTAGTGATTCAAATCACTACATAATTTATCAGAAACAGCAAGCACCTCTAAAATATATAAATATAAAATTTAATTTTGTATAAATTATTAAAATTAAGAAAACTTTTCTATCGTTGACAGTTTTGTTTTGAACTGAAAGGAGAAATGTTTTTTTTCACTAAAGACTTTTATCAATCATGTATTAGGAAAATTTTTAAAATATTTAAAAAAATCAAGGAAAAATAAATACTGAGCCGAATTTTAACTTTTTTTGAAAATTTTTCATAGCATAACAAAAAAAAATGTTATATATGTTAATATTGTAACCAAATTAAGTATCTACAACATGAAATATGAGATAGTCAATTTCAAATATGTATTTAAATCTCAATGAACTATTAGAAACAAGCAGCAAAATTCGTAGACAATTTCTTCATAATAGAGGAAATTTCGTTTTTCATATTTTAAGCATTCTTTAATTTTTTCCTTAGGAAAAATCTCAATTGTTGATGTTTTGGTTGTTGTTGAAATATAGTATATTTTTGGAGTAGATAACTAATTTCTCTAGTCATGTGTATTCATATAGCTTGTTTACATTGGAAGCCGTACGCAGAAGTTGGCTGAAAGTTAACAAGTTGGGTATGATTTAAAATGAATTAATGTTTACGATATTTAGGTATCATAACCATTTCTTGTTCCTTATATTATTTAACAAAAATAATCAACACGTGGAAAGCACTCCTCCCCATTCTTTATTAGTTCCTAATGTGTTGGTATTATTATCTTAAAATAAGATCTAAAATCTAAGATCTAAATAAGAGGTTTATGATCTTAAAAATAAAGACATTAAGGAATAAAAAGGAAGAAATCTGTACAATACAGTTTTCACAATATGCATTTATCTATATTTTATTCTCATTAAAAATAATTTTTTAAGATCTTGTTAAAAATATTTTAACATTCCAGTCAAATTAAAATGATCGGTATAAGTTTATAACCTCGTTATTTGAATCTTCTTTGAGATTCAAATAACGAGCGAGTTTGCAATTTTATCATGTCAGAACATGATATTGTTTTAGGAATAATGTTTTGTCGCATCAAAAAAAAGCCGCAGCCTAAAACAAAACAAAAAAAAAAAAACATAGTCGAAAAATTTAAATTTTATTATCTGCACGAGCAAAATAAAAAAAAGCCTTTGATAACAAGACACCATCCCATTTATAAAAGCTCTGATTACAAAGAATGTTAATGACAACTGCAAATAAAACCGAAAAAAAAATGTCATTTTGAGCCCGTGATTATTATATGAAATGAATTAAATTGGGACTGTGGCATTTTTTAAAACAATAAACGCGAGACAAATTTTTTGGATCGTTTTTAATACTACAAATACTAATTGAATTAAACAATAAAAATTAATATAAATTTAGTTTAACTTAAACATCCACGTGGGGCTTGATCATTCAATAAATTATGTTCTGGCATGATACATTTAAATATGCATAGCAGATTTCATTTTAATATTTTGTTTTGCTTATTATTTGGCATCCAGAAGAATTTTTCATCATTTTGTGTGATTTTCCTAGTATATAATTTGTTCTGAACCATGCTTTAAAAGTGCGTATACCCAAGACTTTTATAACAGCCCTACACTTATAAAGCTAGTTCAGTAAAAATGCATAGGATATGGTTAAAATTCAAAACAATAAAGCCAAGATTCTCAAGAAGTAAAAAAAAAAGACTTATTATTGAGAAACCGAAATTCTATTAATGCAAAATTACTATGTATACCTAGCATACATAATCTGAGCTGAAACTCCCAAAAGAATTACAATTCCATTTCAGAATGTTGTGACATATCTGTTGAGTTTCTTTTAGAAAACTGGAACAAAATATTGCAAAATATATACACGACGGCTTAAGGATTGTTTAAATATGGAATACGAGAAATCTGTGCCTGCATTTTAATAGTAAAAATACACCATTATGAGTTATATTAATTTACTGTGGTCAGCAGTTCAACACAATAAAATTTTGATATATAATATTCAAGCCAAATTGTTTAGGTCTTATATCGTATAATAATTAAAATATTGTCTACTTTTATCAAGATTGCTGCTGTCAATACTTGGGCAATTTGACATTTTTGCCTTTCATTTTTATACAAGTGAAACAATTCTAATTACATTAAAATAGATAGTTATGCCTTGAAAGTCTCTACTACTTTAAAGAAATACAATTTATGTAAAGAAAATAATTTATTTCAAAAATTACTAATATTGATAATTTAAACTACGATGTTAACTACAAAGCTGTAAATTAAACTACAATGATGTTAATTAGATTACAGTGTTAACTACACTGATGTTAATTAAATTACGATGTTAACTACAATGTTGTTAATTAAACTACAATGATGTTAATTGTCTTTGCCTACACTATTTTACAATATTTCTCAATGCTTTATAAATATAAACCTGCATCTATATTAGCACTCATCTGACTTTAGACCATCCGAAACATAACTTTAATCACCTTACAGAAGACTACGTAAAATCTGTTATTAAAATTGGTAAATGTAGAGAATTCACAAATATAATTTTTATAACTATAATCAGTTAAAAAAGCCCAGGAAAATTATTACAATTTTAACCATGAATATATTGTAGAAAAAAATAAAAGCTCACGTCTGAGACTCAGATTCGGATTCATAATACTATTTCCATTAAAGAGATTTATATGAAAATCAAAATTAGTGGTACTGATTATCTTTTTTACAAACAGAAAATCTTTATAGTAATTGTTTTATATTTCTTCTTAAATGGTTTTCATTAACAGAATTTCCCTCTGAGGACTTTGGGACGTTCCTTCGACTTCAATCTGTTCCATGTCTCGTTAGACTTCGTTTTCGTTGCTCTTATCAGTTTTATCTCAGCAAGTACAACATAAGAGCTTTTCTGCGTAAATGCATGTTTCTTTTATGACAGAGAGCAGCTTGTAAATGATGATAAACGAGAAAATACAGGCTATACATTCACCAGGGGACATGTATCGATAACGTTGATGCAGAATCAAGTAAAGATGTCAAGGTTGCGTCGGTTGGTGTTAGTTGGTACTTTCTATCGTACTTGGAACTGAAAGTTACAGAAGCTTTCTGATGATAAAAGGTCTGTCAATCTTGAATAAAGTCTTCTGTTCTTGAGTAATGGCTCCTTTTGTTTATGGATATGAGATGTATATCCAAAGTCAAATGTGAATGATCATTTCCCTTTATCTAAAAATTAATCAATTGCATTTTTAGATTATTTATGTAATTTTTTATATAATAAATCTTTCATTTTTGTTTCTATGTGTCGATAGTTGAACATGTGAATAAAAAAGATTGAACCAATGTGTCTTTATATTGCCTGAAAAAAATTCATAAACTGGCACTTGAATATAAACTTTATTTTCCTAAAGACTTTGATATCCAAACCATTATCGTTTATCTAATTTTAATAGTTTCTGGTGTTTTCACATAATATATTATTTCTCTGAAAAATTTACTTTTTAAAAATGCTATATTTGATAGTGGGTTTGTTGTATTATTTACAGCTAAAGTGGCATATTCTATTAAATGCTAATTTAAGAATGAATGCTGCATCTCAATATAAAAAAAATCAGAGTTGCCAAAAAATAATTCTTAAATTGAAATTGCAATTAAATAATATATTTACCAAATAACCTCCACTTCATAAATGAATTTACAGAATTTACAAAATATATATTTACCATTGAATATATATTTACAGAATACTTTTCTTATTCTTATCTTGTAAAGTCAGTAACCTTAAACTTGTCACAATTTTCATAAATATTTTCTTCTTAAAATATAATGAAATGAAATTAGGACCGAAAGATTTACTTTGATAGACTTAATGAACAGAATATTTTTTAAACAAACAAAAAAAAACGAGTTAGACTTAGATAATTATTTTGCATTTTCAAAAATTAAAGTTAACATTTTTTTCTATAATTTTAATAGTAAATTTATTATAAAGCCCATAGGAAATTTTGATTTCCATAAAATTTACCATTTATATAAGAGAATAAAAACATGCTATTCTTTGACAGTTTACTTGCTAATCAAGCATAAGTTTAATTAAAATCATACATATATTAAAATAAACACTACAAACATCTAATCAAACATTCAATGAAAATTCATATGTACATAATCTAAATTTGAATTTATCAATGTATTTGTAATTGTATAAAAAAATTCCTACCCTGCTAAAGATGTAGAGATTGTTCAATTTTCTTCAATCTTATTTTATATCAAAACTTAAAGAAGTACTTTCAGTTTTTATTAGAATTATACGATTTGGTCCTATGCCCCACATTATCAGTTCTAGTTTATACGGATAAGCATTAGATATTTCATTTTCTCTGAAATACTTTTCTAGTAATATAACTGGACTCGTATAAACAATATTTTATCTAAAAACTATTTTTAAAATATTGTGAGCAATTGTGGCATAAAGTAAATAAAGTATTGAATATTTTAAAATATATATATATAAATTAATTGTACTATAATTAGATAATTAATCAAAATAAAAGGGATTTAATGCTTTTGCATAAAAAATCATATGGAATTACATTATTCTCCATTAATGTTATAGAATTAATCATTCTATTTTTTATATCTTAAATAAATAAAACAAACATAATTTTTATTTTTTAATGTCAGAATATAACAAAGTATCATTTTAAATATTTTGTAGTTTAGTACTAAGGAAGTTAAAATAAATTAAACTGATATTTGGAAATTAAAAAAAAATACTAGCATAAAAAGTTTTATTTATACAGCCTAGTGGTCTGTCTTAAAATGAATCCATGCACATTAAATTACAAAAACTTTAAGCCCTTTCAAAGAATGAATGACATTTACATGCAATGCATAATTCAAAGAAATATCTTTAAAAGAATTATTCAAATTTTTATCAAAAAAGAACTTGCAACTAAAAGTATTGTAATAAGTAGCCATTCGAAAGCCCAATTTTTACTTCTTTTTTCACGAATCAAAAATCAAACTTCGCCACCGCTTCAGAAGAAAAACCAATTATCAGTTCCCTCAAACCCCTTATAATCTGAGGCTGCGATTTCTGTTAAAATCCCACGACGCAAGAACAAATCCCGTAAAAGTAATGATCTGTCATACCCCTCCCCCCGAGGATAAGATTAATAACCCGTTTATCAATAAAAGATAAATCACTTGTGGCGAAATCATTGCGCAAATGCAATTGGTAAAAGTTGGAGTTTTCTCTTTTCTTATTTTAGCCATATTTGGCCGGGTGGAGTTGTATTTTTTTGTTATCGTTTTCAAAAGTTTACTTAATTAGTGAAGGCAATTAGCACTTGTTAATGCGTCTCGTGTCTAATGGATCGATGGGGGAAAAATCTGGAGAAAGAATAATAATCAACTTTCATGTTTTCTCGGTATATATGAGGTTGTCTACTTAATCGCGGCTCGCTGGAGCAAATGAGCGTGAGTTTAATTTTGTCGTCTAATTTACCAAATTAGGAGTTGGTGGGAGGGAATATGACATAAAGTTAACCGGGAAATCAAGTGATTAGGAAGAATTATATCAGGAAACAGAGGATATTAGCTGTCATTAAATAAATGAAGAATTTTTGTGTGACATGAAATTTTTTTATTTAAAATCTGGTTTTTAAATAATTTTAATCTGAAGAAAACTATAAAAAATGGTTAATCTTAATTAAAGAACAGATTTAACTTAAATAAATGTGAAATTCCATAAATTTGTAAAATTAATTACAGAACTATGCTAAGTTAAAAGGCCCATAATTGTTTTGGCAATGATTTTATTTCATATTAATAAAATTTATTTTTATTATTTTAAAAGTAGAGTATATTATGAAATTTTATATTAGATGATATTTCATAGTTCGTTATTAGAAATATCTGAGATTGTCTAAGATGATAAATTAGAAGAAAAAACTAATCCCAGATATATTTATTGAAATAAAAGAAAATATCTGATTTTTTAGGATAATTTTTATTTTATTAAAAAATGATTTTAAATGTTCTCAAAAATTAAAGACAATTCTTTAAAAATAAATAAACATGTGCAATTTGTAAGCTGTTGCAGTTCTTTGAATATAAATTTCTTATTTATTTATATAGATTATCCCTAAACAAAATCTACAAAAGACATGGACAACTTATTGGGTTGTTCGAAAAGTCATTTCGTTTTTTTTTGGTGAAAATGAAAGACGATCCTCGTATAATGAATAATTATTTTATTAAATATATCGCCCATTCTGATCCAAAACCTTTTGCCATCTTTCTGGTTGAGGCATGATTCCACGCTCATAAAACTTTTGGTATTTGCTGGCAAAAAACTAATCCAAGGTGATTTTTGACGTCTTCATTTGAGACTAAGGTTTTACCATCCAAAAAATTTTGCATTGACCGGAACAAATAATAATCTGAAGGAACCAGATCTGGATAATATGGTGGAGTGGATCATTTTTGTGACATTTGAGGAGCGAATCACAGACTTCAATGCGACAACACAAATTTCTCTCCGTGAGGACATGGAGAACTCAAATATCGAGCTTCGAGGTTAAACCCAGGCCTTTCAGGTGGTCATAAACAGTTGAATTCAATAAATTTAAACTCTCACCGATCTCACGTGTTGTTGTTCGCCGGTTTGCATCAACTATTACCTTTATCGTGTCTTTATCAGCTTCAACCGGCCATCCGGAACGTGGTGCATCTTCGACATCAAAATTGCCGGATCGAAATTTTGTAAAAAAGTTCTGACACTGTCGTATTGTCGACGCATTTTATCCATACACATCGGTTAATTTCTTTCTGGCTTGAACAGCATTTTTACCTTTCCTACAGGAAAAAAGTGAAATATGACGAAATTGCTGCTTATTGCTTTCCCTATTTAAAAGGGCATCTACCAAAAACTACTGCGCAAAATCAATTGAACGTTTTCACAAACAAGTGCTATATCACCTCTCAAAACATACAATGATTATACGTCTTAAGTGTGAAGTTGGAATAAAAAAATACAATTAAATCCTTTGTCGAGAAAAAACGAAATTACTTTTCGAACGACCCAATAAAATTGAAAAATGTAAATTGAGTACAAAATATTAAAAAATTTAACCACAATTGTTGAAAACTAAATTATTGGTTTTTTTTAATTATAAAATGAAAAACCTAGAATGAGAAAAATTCCTTGCAGAGTTACAGTAAAGTGAATTTTAAAAAATGTCTCTCTTTATTAAGAGGCTTTCCTTTGTTTTTAAAATTACTATTAACTGAAAAACTACTATTTTAAATATAAAACTATATTAAACTATAATTTTAAAACTACTATTAACTGGAAAATACTGTGTGATCAAATGATTTGATCTCACATTTCTAGATTAGAAGAATTGAGGAAAATATGCAAATGGTTGTTAAGCAATTATATTTTGTATCTAATTTTGCACTCTAAACTGGGAGGCGCATTTTTTTATATTTTGCATTGGAACATGTGAAAACTCTATTTATTATTAAAACTCGATTTAGAATACTTTTTGCCAAGTGATCATCCAAAAGAAAAAGAGAATAGGAGTAAGTTTGCCTAGAAAGATATTACTGTGTGCTCTAACTGAAAGGTATTGCCTTTCTAGATCAAAAGAAATGCACGATATGAAGCTGAGATAGATCCAATTTTTTGAATATCGTTTGAAACTACAACAAAACAAAAGACTCTCCAAACCAAGAGGGAAACTATTCAATATTAAATCGAGTGCCTTTTGCAAGGTAAGAGACATTTAAAAAAACAATCATGAAAAAGATTTAAAGATAATTGTTTGTATCTCAGAAGCAATAATGCTATATATATTGTATATTTTGAACATATACTAATTTAAATATTTTAATAACGTATTCTAATAATTCATTTAAAATATTTTTTTTGAAGTTATACTTTTTTACGCAGATATTTCATTGTAACAGAAAGTAGAACAAGGCAAGAAACTTATTTGATTATTTACTTATTAAGCTATAATAATTCACTTATAGATGTTAGATTCCCAAAATAAAGGAACAGAATGATTATTAATCTTCAATTTATGATAAAAATATAAGAAATGATTATAGTCGAAAATGAAGTGTCAACTCTCAAATTTGCAATAAATAAATAGGTTAAACACGATTTCTCTATATTTATTGGTGGTTAAATATTAAATAAAAATACCAAATACTTTTAACACTACAAACATAGTTTCGGCAAATTGGGTAATTATATGCATGAACTCGAATATGTTAACTTAAAAGTATTCATTAAAAATAGAGATTTTATTGTATTTTTTAGTAAATTTATATTGCAACTTAATGTTTTTCTAAAAATACACTATTACTTTGCTTTTTAAAATTTTATACTCATTTAAGAGTTCTTCTTCTTTACTACAATTTAGAAGATTTGAAATAAATAGCGATGGTTATTTTTAGAAGACAACGATTATGTTAATGTTGATAATGATAATGATAATATTAATTTAAAAAATATTTAGAAAGAAAAATATTAAGAATAAAATTTTTATAAAGAACCTATCTTTGTCTAAAAATAAGTTGTTTTTCATAATTTATTATTCCTTTTATTATTCCATAGGACAAAACAATCTACATTGTTTATGCATTCAACGTGGAAGTCTCAAACATGCAGTCTTTTGTGGGGAGAAAATAAGTAAATATCTGTTAAAATCTGGATGAATAAAGAATTATCTTCAGTTCATTAGATGACAGGTAAAATAAATATTGAGCTGTGTCGAATAAACATTTTTTTTTCAAAAATACAGTGGGTATTTATTTGAAAAAAGATAAATAATGAGCGTTTGGAAGTAAATGTTTGAGTAGTAGATTACATGCACCGGTGAAAAGTTTAAGAAGTTGTGGTGAAAAAAACACTTAATAAAAAAAAGAAGAAAGCGCAGAAAAAATGTTTTCTTTAATCAAGAGTTGCATAGGAGAGGATTGTTCAAGAAAAGTAACTAACCAATAAAAAAGGGAATTTTTACGGTTCATAGTTTACTTGCATTTTAGACTCTTGGATTTAATTGTTTACAATGAAAATACGTTAATACAACGAATTAACTTCAAACAAATAAAGTAAATTTCCATAGTGAATATGAGGATAGTAGGAAAATAATTATAGAATATTAGTTTGAACATTTGCTAAACTGCTTTCTAAAATAAACACTGAAGAATAGGATTCCTACAAACTTAACACTCGTTCTTTCGCACCAGAAGACAAAAGTGGAAGTATGCGAAATGTTCCCATTAGTGCTTTCCCTCCGGAAAAATGAGGATGAGATACTTCTGGCTTGATGGTTGGATCTCGCCACATTCGAGACTACACAAATAGGTGGGGAGTATACTCCTCCCATCGATGACAGGACGTACTTCATAAGGGAAGTGTTTCGAGGTCAATCCCTTAGGAACCAACCTCAATTCCCCATAGTGCTGCTGTTGCGGTGGTCAGGTCATTCAGCTTTATGGTTTAAATTCGTATTCTTTTGTGGCTAGTCGGAGAGTCTGGTATGAATTTCCATAGTAGTCTTAATCAAATTCTTAAAGATATATCCTTGTCATTTATCAATTTAGGAAAGATAATCTTAGGTATTTCAGAAGGGAATGCTTTAGAATATTAGCTAATTTAGAGATTTTCATGTCTATAATTTTAGCATTCAACGATATTTTAGAACGCAGTTTAGAAATATTGAATTAAAAGGATTGAATACGGATCAAGAACTCAGATACAATTAAAGATTAAAGCAATAAGAGCTATTTATGTAAGATAGATTTAGCCCCATGCGATGCAACAAGCAAGTGAGCAACGTAATGGCGCTCGTTTTCCCCATGAGAGAGAGAACGGGATCTACCCCAGGCTGTGCGAAGAAGACCAAGTTGCGAGGATGAATTACTTAATTTTGTAAAAGGCCACCAGCCATCCATCCTTTCTTTTTTCTTTTTGTTAAATTTTGTTCCAGGCTCTTTAATAGTTAATTAAAAAAGCATTTTAAAGAATCAAATGTGTAATCATTTGCTCTGAGAATCACACACACACACACACACACACACACACACACACACACACACACACATGTATATATATATAAAGGGAGAGATAGAGAAAAAAAGCATTAGATTCCTTATTTTTAGATTTTTATATCATGTTTATATATATATACGTTTTTTTTTCTATACGATATTGTTGATCATATTATTATTATTATTAATTCTAACATACTTTTCTAAGAATGGTATTTTATAATCAGAAAGGCTGAAAATCATAACATTATATTTTTCATGTTTAAATAACTGTAAAAAGTGTTTTTTTATTTTATTTTCTTTTTTACAATTTTTTACCCCTTTTCTTAATATTTATAATTATATATACATATTTAAAATTAATTCCTGGAGTTTTTGCCTGAAGGAATCAATATCTTAACGATAATGAGCGATATTTCCCTATGCTGTTCTATATATTTAATGGTGCATAGTTTCTTTCAGATTTTAGAATAAATTGGCTGGTTATCATCTTCTTATAGCTAAACGTTGTGACTTTCATGCTATTCATCCTATCAAATGATATTTTACAATATAATGACTTTACCATTGCTAAAGAAAATATTATATAATCTCATTTAAAATCATGAAAAAGTAAAATTAAAAGATTTATACAAACTAGTTAAAAGAAATGTGGATTTTTTATCATTATCACATTAATTTGATAAAAAAATAAATTTAAAAAGTTGAAATTCACAAAACATAATAAATTGCATTCTTTAACAACATTTCTTAATTAATTTTCTAATTCCTCACAACTTTTCTCAATTAATATCTTTTTAATCGTCCCTAACTATATTTTCTTCTTTTAATTTTTAACAAAAAATTGAAATTTAAATACTTCTCAGAAGCAAAAATAAATTAATTTTTCTATGAAATAACTTTTTAAAACTAAGTAAAACATTTACTAAATTCCTAAAATGTTCAATGAAATTGTACATTTTATAATAATAATAATAATAATAATAATAATAATAAATTGAATATCCATTAAGGAATCATTAAATTATTCATATTTAATTTGCAGATGCAAAAATGTAGTAATAATATTAATAAACACGGCGTTTTTAAACGACGAATTAAATATTCCTCTACCTTATAAAATTTCCACTGAATAATTATTTTGTTAAATATAATTTAAAGAAAATGGAAAATTGTGGAGTTTTAAATATTAGTAACTATTCAAAGCAAACTTTTTAATCCAGTTCTTTCATATGTATATATTATTACCAAATCCTATTCAAGAAAATGATACAGATCGAAAACAGAACTGCTTTTAAATTTCTGAACTCTAAGTAATTCTCTATTTATCTGCATTGTCTATATTTATGTTCTGCATTTATTTATTTCATTATCTATATCTGCGCCTGAAGGGCCTGTTTAGTGCTGGCCTCAGAGATTATGCTAATTCTATTTAGTGGATAAATATTTGCTGTCCTGATTGTGATGCTGGGAAATCATTCGAATGACCTTTATAATCTGTCCCAACAACAGTGAAACTTTTTAATTGTAAATTCTTTTTAATCCAGTTGTTTGGGAAGGCTTTTATGAATTGATTGATAAAGTAACAAATATGGATATGGAGGCAAAAAGTTTCAAACTCGCCCAGCTGCATCAGCCCTTCGTTAGTTTCCAATTTCCGATATTGGATACTAATTTTAATCTATTAGTAGTAAAGTGGTAACTTGAGAGTGCTTAAGTACCAAATCACTATTTTAAAAAGAAATTAGGTATGTAGAAAATAAGATTTCTTTAGATATGTCCATAATTCTCTTTCGGCGTGTATTAGTTTGTGTGTGCGTTCGTGTGTACTCGTACGAGCTCTTATGTGTCCAAAAAACGAATATGAGGAACCCAAAATGATTAAATAAAACACATATTATTTTTTCTTCTATTTTTATTTTTACTTTTATCCAACAATTTTCTTATTACTTGGTATTGTGAGTTATTTCTGTTAAGTTAATGAATTAATAGATCATTATTTCTAAAAACCTATTTTAGTGTTTAGTTTTATTTAGATTTTTGCTGAGTATTGTGTAATTACAGAAAACAAACTTTTTATTTTATTTACATATTTTACCCGGCCTTTCAGCAAAGAATAATAAGCTGAAGTCTAGTAAATTTCTTTCAATATAATATATATTTTGCATTCGTTACTGCATTTCAACAGAACCAAATTTTTGTTATATTTTGCATTTACTTTTTTAAAAAAATATTTCATATTTATTTAATTTACAGTAATATTTAATTTTATTTTACTACGCATAAGTTTTCGTACTGGATAAATTTTATTTTTATTCCATGCTAATTAAATGCTGATAGATATAATATTGCTTTTATATGA
>JAOUZG010041123.1:700861-721725 GCA_026289955.1 Argiope argentata | reverse complement strand
TTTTCCTACTCTTCTTGGGGGAGGAGGTAGTTGTCTTCAAACAATAAATTTACTGTCTCAGAGAGTAATTCCCATTGACGGTAAATTCTGGTAATCCCATTGATTTAGCTTCATTTTTAATTTAAAATGAAGGCTCTCCTGTCGGAGAAGATAAAAGATGGAGGTTCTCCTGACTACTTCCTTTTAGTTTAAATATTTTAATTGGAAAAGCCTGTACATCCTGTTTCTCCCCAATAATCATTATTACAATCTTCCATTTGGTCTTTAATCTAATAACAAACTATAATTCCATTAAATTAATCTGATTTGATTTTTTTTATGATTTGTATTTTTTATCATCATATTATATGACAAAGTGTGTGATTATCTAAAAGAATTTATTAAAAATAAAGGAAACATTATACAGATAAAAATGATATCATTGGAAATTGATTTTTTTTCTCATTAAAAGTACATTTTTGGAAGAATAGTGTTTGAAGATGTAATCATCAATTTTCATAGGTAAGATATAACGACTAATCATCAATTAATAGTTCGCGTTAGATTAAGTTTTATTTTAAATGCCTTCTTCCTTTTTTTGCATCTTGATGACTTTGGTGGAAATAGTTTTTGGTTAATTATTATTAATAATCAGAGCCTTTCTGATAATGCTTTAGTTCGATTAATTAGCAAAGTGTTAAATTAATAGTAACGATATAAAAGTTCTATGAAGCAGTCTTAAACGTTCGTATAGTGATTTCTTAACATTTGATAACTAACGTTCGACAGTTTGAAATGAAGGCGATTTCTGTTGCACGTACGTTAGCGTTTTATACTTATATAGACTGTCCCACCATCTGATAAAATTTCCAAAGCCAGATTCTTCGTTTGGTAGATACAACAAATTTCCAAACAACTGTACCTCTGCAACCCACTGTTTTCGAGGAAAAAGAGAAGAAAAATGAATGATGTCATGTCCAGTTTTTTTTAAACAAATTTCGGCCGCTGAATTGGACGTTGGGATCCAATTTCATGGCCATCAAGATTTCCAGATCGGACCCATTTAAATTTCTTCCTATGGGGCTTTGTAAAGTGATTGGTTTATCGAGACCCAGTGACCCTCAGAAATCGAGGTCCATTCGTTTCCAGAGTGCGTTTACTTATGTAAACATCAATATGCTAGAACGCGTACAGTCTGGTTGACTGTACACGTTCTAGCATATTGCACGACGCGCTAATGCAGCGTTATTTTCGTAAACAGGATATGACGTCATACATTTTCTCTCCCGTTTTCCTCGAAAATTTTGGAATGTATAGATATAATTTTTTGGACTTTTTTTATGTATTCCAAACTACAAATCTGCCTATAAAGAATTTATCCTGTCTTACTGGGACACCCTATATAAGGTTATTTTTTGAAATAAGCATATATTTTATGGTGCTTACGTATTAGACCATCTTCGCCAATAATCTCCTATGGTTTAGTAACTAATTGGTGACGGATTTAAATTTGGCGATGAAGATGAACGGATTACCCCATAATCGGATTGCCATAATTGCAGGTACAGCAACTCACTGGCGACGACTTCAAATTTGGAGATAAAGTTGGATGGTCTACTAGGAAAGTACACATTTTAGAAGACATTATAGAATATTTAAAAAATATTTTCTAGCTAAATTTTATTTCATAAAGCAATAAAATCAATAGTTTAATAATTCTAATAATTTAAGTTAACACCAAATATAAAATTGACAAAGTTAACAAATCCAGTATGAAATTATCTTAAAAATAATTAGTCAAGCTTTATTACCTACAACACTTTTTCTTGTCAACAACAATACATAAAGTATCTGGCCATAGAGGTCCTTAAACAAGAACTTTCATTTTCACGGAATAATCAAGCGGGAAGCAACGTAGTGAAGATAAATGTATCTTGTATCATATAATTACACTTTCGCTTCGAACCTAAAGACATTTTCTGGATATTCACGACTATCGTAACGGTTTTCTCTGGCCGTATAAAAATTTCAGGGCATTTCTCTCTCGATGAAAGACATTGCTTGTTCTAAGTTACTTGATTGATTAAGTCTGTCGGAAAAACGTGCTCCTCTTTAGTGAAAACAGAAAGTAACTTTTTTATTATTATTATTTTTCTCTGAGCATTATTGGGCCGAAGAAAACCGATTTTACCGTTTAGATGATTTCAATAATGTGGAATATATCTTTTGCACCAGCATGTGGTTTTTATAGATTTTGAATTAAAAGCATTTGAAAATGGCTCGAAAAGCAAAATTGTATTAAAACATTTAATGCGGTGTTACAAAATGCAATTTCTGGGTGATATAAAGTTGGATTGTTATATAAAATAAATATTCTATCTTCATATAAAAAAAGAATTCTTAGAAATTTTGAATAAAAAAAACCCTTCTAAAAATAAATATGCATTAAGAGAAATATTTTTTTTATCTGAATCCTTTTATTTATGACAGAATATATATTTATTTATTAGTTTAGAAATGGCCAAGGATTACATAAAAAAGTTTTAAAAGAATAGAAATTGAAGTACTGAGCGTGCTTTTTAAATTATTTTCCTATCGCTTTGCTTAATATATATTTTTTATTTTGCATCTCAAAAAGCGATTGAGAACTTTTTCTTGTATGAATGTTTCTATTTTGCCATATATTGTTTAGATCATTAAAAGAGCTTTTATGCTTTTTTTCAGACAAATTATGCTTATTAAAAATTATAGCTGAATACTTTGAGAAATATTTGAAAAAAAATTAAAAGCTTCAAAAGTTGTGAATTTCATAAGTTGTCTTCAGACAAACATTCAGATAAAATTATTTTTAAAAAAGAAATCAAAAGGAAAAGAAAAAATCAAATCATGAATTATTGAATGGGTCATTTTTTATTAAGGTAGTACTTATTAGTATATGATGACCAAGTAACAAGGGAAAAGCCATAATCTTTGATAATCCATGTGACTCTTACATTCCATCAAGGTTGAAAGTAAAGGTATGTGGCATTGGGTTTCAAATTTATCTTGATACAAAACTGTAGTTTCAATTAAATTTGAATTTTGCAAAAGAAATTTAATGCAACACTCAATAGTGTGCGTGGGGGGGGGGCGTGCGAGTGTGCGTGCGTGTGTGTGTGTGTGTGTTTCCTTTCTATAGGAATCGTCAAGTATCATGATTTCATATTTGGTTTACTCTAATAATATCTTGCAAATCAGGTTGAGCATGCTTAATGATTTTATCTTTATTTGGGCAAACTGTTCTGAATATCACATATGGTATAATTAAAAGGAAATGGACCCTGCTATCAAGTTAAGCCTGTTTAATGATTTTTGTATTATCATTGTAAACTATACTGAATATCACGGTATAATTAAAAGGAAATGGACAATGCAATTAGGTTGAGTTTGATTAATGATTTTTTTCATTATCTTTGTAAACTGTACCAACATCTCATACAATATAATTAAAAGGAAATGGCCCTGAAATTAGGTTGAACATGCCTAATGATTTTCGCATTTTCTTTGTAAACTGTATTGAACATCATGTATAGTATAATTGAAAGGAAATTTACTCTGTAATTAAGTTGAGTATTTTTAATGATTTTTGCATTATCTATGTAAATTTTACTGCATTATATATCATATTATTAAAAGCAAAGGGATCATGCAATTGAGTTGAATATTCTCAAAGTTTTTCGCATTATCTGTGTAAACTATTAAACATCACATATGATATAATTAAAAGCAAATGCAGAAACAGTTAAATAAAGAATGATGAAAGAAAATGTAATCATTTTGCATTTTGCTCAATTATTGATACAGAACTTTACCCACCAACTTCTCAGATAAATATATTTTGCTTTTTTCACATATTTTCTGATTAATATAAAGGAAATATGGCCTTGGCATTTAAGCTAAAATATCTTCGGGTAAAGTGTATGAACTTGTATATTTAATGCACGCACTAATGATTTAATATATGAATAATAAATATCAAGAATATATTATTAATGAGTATACAATATATGTATTAATGAATATAATATATTCGAAATTTATAATAAGAAAGCATTAATGAAGGTATAATTAAGGGATAATGATATGTATTAATGAATAGGACGTATTATAAGTATGTATTAATATTTTATTAATGTACGCATAATTAATGAATATATAATGTATGTATTAAGGCATTAACATATTAAAAGTATGTATTAAGAATGTATTAATGTACGTATAATTAATGAATATATAATGCATGTATTAATGAATATAACATATTAGAAGTATGTATTAAAATGTATTAATGTATAATTACATTTATTCATATATAATATTAATATATGAATGCATTAAAATATGTATAAATGTATTATGAACTTTAATAATGAGTACTTTCATAATGAATTTTGAAAATGACGAAAAGTTTTCTGATGAGAAACGCTAGCCTCTTTTTCTGATTATAATATTGTAGAGAAATCAATGACTTTCAAATGATCTTTTAATTCATAGAATGACGATAACCATGTGTTCTTAATATCTAGTGTCATTTATAACATCTTTAGCTAAAGAAAACATTTTAAAATAATGAACTCTTGATAATAAATCTTGAAATCCAACGTAAACATTTTTATTTTATGCCCTTACAATTGAATGAGCATTGACTTATTCCATTTCCATTAAAGCTATTGGAAGATTCAACTGTATTTTTCATTTTCAAGCAACGGATAAGGAATTATCAAGTACCTTTGAACTGCTAAATGACAGAAAGACAATCGTCGGAGAGCTTTAATTAAAAAGTCATTCATTGCCTTGAGATTCATTTAAGGTGGACTGATAATGCCAACGATAAGTGGCTCAGAATCAAAGTTCCATTATTTAATCACTCCCGGAGATAAAGGGAATTTCTGAATTTCATGCTACGATTTTTAACGTCATGAATACATTTTATCGTCTAAAAATGCAAAAAGAAATTGAAATTTACATTAAAGTTACAAGAAAGCTTTAGAAAGAAGAAATCAATTTTGATATTGTTAAAAAAAATGGTAAAATGAAAAATTATTTATTCGTCTATTTTATAAATCATCTTCTTTCAGATCATGTGTGTGTGTGCGTGCGTGCGTGCGTGCGCGCGTGTGTGTGTTTCACATACTTTATGTATACTTTAAAAACTGGACATCACGTATGCACTGTAAAGCGTCGCTCCCCATTAGTAAACTCACCAGATAAAATTCAAATGCTAAGAAAAAGAATTTCTTGCACGGGGGGCGGATTCTCGCCACCCATATAGGTACAGAAACGGTTGATGTCACCTTTATCAACCAATGACGTTATGTGCTTCCAGCGGAAAATGTTGTACCGTGACCGGTGATGGCCCTTAGGACTCGACTTTAGTTCTCACCAATGCTACCGTTGCAGTCCGATCAGTCAGATATAATCAGTAATTATTAGGGGTGAATAGAAAGATCCAAGCGTGTAATTAGCGAACCAGTTTAACATCCCGTCGTACAGATTTTGGATTTTCTTCAAATAATATATATTCTTTAGCTTCTAAATGTAGTAGCTTCTTTCAATTTTTTTTCACAACCTCACGTGCCTTCCTATTTATATTAATTGAATCAAATTTATCTCACATCCCCGATGGTCACAGAGGTTTTAGTATACCTGGTCAAATGTTAAATGCATATAAATGTGTAGCACTAGCGTCATAAACCAGATAACAACTACGATACTCAAGTATACTTTTGTATTGTGGTTATGTTACTCGGTTATAGGCCCTAATGTCACGAGTTCTAATCTTGACTTTTAATTGCCACAATGGTGACCTTGACAACACAACCTTGTGAAACTCTTGTGGTGCCATATGCCTTCAGCAAGCAAAGCCATCAGACTCACTTGACGTAGCTAGCAAACAATGCCGTCACACACTTGATGCATCAACTTACACATTCACTTGCCAATGCACTCACACTCTCTCCATAGCGCTTGGTGCTTTAAAATCATTCCATCTCCTTGCTGACTCACTAGGATGGGAATACTGTAGTAAGACCATCATAAGCCAGATAACAACTACGAAACTCACGTATACTTTTGTATTGAGGTTATGTTACTCGGCTATAGGCCCTAGCGTCACGAAATCTAATCATGACCTTTAATTGCCACATTAGTGACCTTGACGGTGCAATTTTGTGGCGCTGTTGTAGCGCCATATACCAGCAGCAAACAAAGCAAAGACGTCAGACTCACTTGACCCGGCAAGCAAACAAAGCCGCCACACGCTTGATGTAAAAATTTCAGATTCTCTTGCCAACGCAATCACACGATCGCTATAACGCTTGGAGCTTTAAAATTTTTCTGCCAACTCACTAGTGTGGGTGCAATGTGACGCTAGCTTCATAAGCCAGATAACAACAACGGTACCCAAGCATACTTTTGTACTATGGTTATGTTACTTGGCTACAGACCCTAGCGTAGCGGGTTCTACCCTCAAACTTCACTTCCCCCTCCTGCTTTTCATATTTATTTTTGTGTGGTTAAAACAATTACATCAGCCTTGTTAATTTAAATTTATATTTCTCATGTCCTCTGACCCTCACTTTTATTTAACCCTTCGTACACAAACCTTCATGAACAGAAAAAGAGTATTTGTGAGACACATAAGAAACTGGAATTTTTTATCTGGTTAAATGAATTACTTGAATTATTCCCCGTTAAATGAAATGTCATTTGCGACTGTTTCAGAAATTATTCCACGATGACGCATAAAGTACATTGTTAATTAACTCGCTGCTGAAAACACAATTAGTTAACTGATAATAGATGCATTTTGTTGCTGATAGCTTGTAATCTTAGGAAATCCACTAAGAAATGAACCGCACAACGGGGTTCTGAATAATTCATGAAGGCGCAAAGTATGGAAAAAGAACAAAGAAGGCCATGGCTGCGTTTCAGATTTCACATCTATTTTGTGGAATCTGAAACTCAGACATGATAATAATGAATATTATGTCGAAAAAAAGGATGGCAACTCAAAATAATAGCTTGTTTAATGAAAAAATAATGATGCCTTCTAAAGTGTGTTTGAGATATTGCAATGTGAGATTGAAAATTGGAAATATTTCCTAAAAACAATAAATGTAAGTCATTTTTTTCAATAAGTTTATGATAACCTATTGATTTATAACTATTGATTCGATGAGGAGACTAACATACAATCGATTAAAATTAATTACTAAAATGTAAATCGTTCTTATAAGAAATTGAAAATAACCCATTCCTAGTTGAGCGTCTTTTGATTCAAATTATAGACATCATTTAACATGAATAAATAAAACTAATTTTCATGAGCATTTTAAAATACAATAAGTACCGAGATTCATCTATTTTAAAACGAGAGGGTAAACTACAATATAAACACCAATAAGGGGCATTTTCTGACTATCGTTGGTGATCTTTTGATGTCAATGGAATATAGATTTCAGTAAAGTTGGGATAGCCTGGTTGGTAAGACATTGAATTCGCATCCTTTGGGCTGCAATTTCAAACCCTGTAGCCGAAGACTCTCCGTGTGTATGTGTGCTGGACGTTACGTATGTCATGGTCACAAATTCCACCTTTTCGAGAGTAATACCATTGGGGGCGCTGGATCAAAGGGGACCAATCTCTGTTCCAGTTCCAAATTTCGACCTGCGGATTAATGATTGAAATGCATGAATGAAATAATCCCCTTAAAAAGGGTTGTGACGTGTGTGTAGCTAAGTCGTTCTCTTGGGCCAAGTTATATCCTAGTTGTTACCGAAAAACGAGACACAAAGACACACGGAGAAAGACTCTCTGTCTGTTTGTGGTGGACGTTACATTTTTTGCGGTCAATAAGATCTCCAAGTAATGAAAAAAATTGCATCACGGAAGTTCTCCCCGTATAAAGGCTTTGTGACGTGTGTGAGCTAGAAGACAGATTTTTGCTCTTGTGTACTCAGGGGTCCGTACGCTCAGAAGCTAAGGCAGCCCTTTTTCCGTGGTAAAGCGGAACAACATTAACTTTATTTCAATGAAATCTCATATGCATAATTCAATACCCTCATGATTATTCCAATAAAGTGTTTTTATGCATCAAATTGCAGTAGGCTTCTAAAGCATTTTAATAGCCTTTCACCTATTCTGCTTATTGTACATTTGAATCGTTGGAAAGGGTTAAAGTCTCATACAACTATAATACAATTAAAAATCTAATTTTTAAAATTACTTATCATCTTACTTTCTGTTCTAGATGCTACATTACTCGATATTGAAACTACACTCTTTTATTCCTCTCTAGACACATTTTATGACTAGATGCTTCATTTAGAATATTGGTCTATTGAAGTTTCATTGGAAAAAGTCTATTGGCGTTTTCTTCAACATTATATTAATAAGCATGGAGTAGTAACAAATATTAAAAAGCATTGTTTGAGTATAGTTGAACATGTCCTGTATTAGATAAAAACCTTCCAAAAAGATTTGAGTCTAATGAAATCATGATTGTATTAAGAATTAGTGTAGTCTAGAGTAATCGGTTTCAAACATTATGTTGTCTTTTGTGTTAATATAATTTCACATTCACCATGGAAACAAGGCGTTTAACTAGCAGAATCCATCTTTCTTATTATCCAAATTGATAGAAAAAAGTGAATGATTGATGCAAAATTGAGTGAAAAAAAATTATATATTTTTTGAAAATTCAAAACGAATTGAATTTTAATGCAACAAAGAAATACATAATTAAAATTATGTAACATTTATCTTTAAAAATTTTAAATAATATAACCAATAAATTAATATTATTTAACAAAAAATAATTCAGTTAACATTGCTATTTTAAAATTTTAAAATAATGAATTAGTTTTATGCCAGAATTATTTCAGTAATTATCAAAAATTATCATCAAAATCTCCCTCAATTTTCAATAAATGAAAAAAAAACTTAAAACCATCTTGAAGAGCATATTCTTGCGTTAAAAATCATATATGGAATTCTAAGTCAAATGAAATGAATCGCTAAACATACAAATACTTTATGTGTAAATATTTCAAGATATTCGAAATTATTGAAGCTTATGAGAATTATATATATCTGAAATCTCATTTTCTACATATACAACGTTCAATTTGACCTTAGTGGATAGTTACTATCTAATAAAGAATATAAAATTGCAATAGTATTTAAGGAATACAATAGAAAATAATATTAGCTATATTCGTGATATTTTTTTAAAAAAATAATTTGTTAAATTATCATCAAACTATAGAATATGTTGAAGTACTAAAATTATACTACTAATTTACGATACCTATTCAATTCATGAAATTATCTTCAGAATTATAGCTTTCATTTCTGAGCGAAAGCTAATTAAAACAAAAAAAATCTTTTTGAAAGAACTAATTGATTTAAACCAAAATACGGTTTCATAATTAAAGTAAAACCATAATATAAAGTTTTATAATTCATTAATATTATAAGAAGTAAGTATATAAATAAATTAAAAAATAAAAATATTTTTAATAAACCAATAAAATAGTTTAATCTTTATGTGAAAATATGCGTAAAGCTCCATGCATACACTTTGCCTTTGAAGTTTTCATCACCGTTAAGAAAATCTTTTTGACGAAGGATCTGTTTGAAATTAATTTTAATCTAGAACATCTAATTACATGCATAAATTATTCTTTTTTAAGTGAATAAGCGCTTTATGTTAACATGTTCTAATTTAATGACTTAATGCAAATTACTTTGGAAAGAAATATTAAATATGTTTTTAGTGCATTATACGTGGAATGATAAGTAGTAAAATAAGTATAAATTATTCATAAGAAGGCTCATTGTGATAATTTTTGTCGAGACTTATCGTAGAAAATATGTCACTTTTGAGTAAATTTTTTTATTACTTTTCAAAATTAATTTTCCACTTTCAGCAAACAGCAAAACGTATAAAAGCAAACTCTCTACAGCTATGAATCGGGCCAACTAGAAACCTTTTAATGTAATTCAAGATCAAAAAGTTTTCATATAAGTTCGTTATATTTATTTTTTAAGAAATAAAGAAACATCAAATGGGACTTACCATTAAACAAAAACGCGTTTTTATATCTTTTAAGCAATTTCTATCAAAAAAAATTAAATTGTTGAATGAAAGAGACATGATTAGAAATGATCAAAACCCCTTTATGTAATGTGCTCTTATGATAATAATTCCTTCATAACTTCAGACTTAAAGTGAAGGATATAAAATCGAAATACCATTTATACTGGGTAAGAATTTTAAGACTGTAAATACCGATATTGATAAAATTTCATTATAATATTTTTGATAAAAATTAGAATTTGGTTAAAAAATATTTTTGTTTTGTAATTGTTGGAAATGTGTTCTGTCATTGGTGGAAATGTAGCGTGCAAATTGCATCTTTGCGGTAAATTATTAAATATCTCAATGAGGAACAAAAATGGAATATTTAAAAATCATTAATGAATATGAATGAAATAGGGAAACCTTATTAAAATGTGCAGATTTAAAAAAAAATTATCTTATGTAATATAATAAACTGCTCAGCTAAGGATCCATTTAGGATAAAAATTTCGGCCTTTAAATGATGCTTCTGGTTGTTTAAATTTTCACTTTCGCTTTACTGATTATTATGATATTGTCAATATTTTAATTCTTATTTATGTAGAGATACAAATAAACCTGTTTTGGATACCTCAAAGACTGATATATGAAATAAAATAATTTTTTAAAAAAATATGATTTTTGACGAAAATTGACGTTTTTATCATGTTTAACGATGACTCAAAATAGAACTTTTCTTCTCGTTATCCATTAGCTACAGCCAAAAATGTACAAATCATATCTATATTATTGTTTTTCCCCTTTATAATTTAAAATTTTGTGAAAAAATCCCTAAAAATTTAATTGTTGAAACATATATTGATCATTTAAAACGCAACAGTCATTGAACCATCTAATTATGAAAAAATGATCTTGTTTCTGATAAATTTATAATATTTAAAATAATTATAAATGAAATTAAATATGCTTTTCATATATTAAACTAGGGAAGGATTATATACTTACAGTAAAATAAATAAATGAGTCATATGATATACTTATTTTGAAGTAAAAGAAAGATTTATCGAAAACTAATAGAGCAAATACTTATTAGTACCTGAATGCCTGCAATGGCATTTCTCAAAAAAAAAAGATTTATGATTGTTCTCCTCATCGAGCAGGAAGTGGAAAAAAGAAGTTTAGCGTAATCTCTGTCAAGTTGTTCGAAATTAAAGAACATAATTTATTTCAGGTAGAAATAAAAGAAGAGCAATCTTTCAACTGGTTGGTTTCTCCCATTAATTTCCTCATCGAGTAAATGTGATCCAATTTCAGGTTAAAAATCTTATAATTTCATTATATCCTTTTGGAATGGAATTTTGATTAAGAACACGGTTTTTAAATATTTTGTGGAATGATTGAAATTCAGTAAGCAATTTGACTTGAAATCCAACTAAACTTGTAAATTACTTCCTGCAAATCCTGATTTTAAGTAGTTTTGAGAGCATTTTATCCCGTTTCATCGCTCTGAAGAAATTAAAAGTAGTTCAAAAAGAAGCCATGCATTTAAAATTTCCTCAACAGAACTTCGTGAAATTTCAGAAGAGAAAGACGAACAACAGAAGCTGAAGTACATAAGGTAAGTAATTTCATAAAAATCAACAATTCATGAATTTAGATTGTTTTTCTAGAATATGACTATTTGTATTAGGAAAGGTTAATATATATTTCTTTATTTTTAAAATATTAATAAGATGCAGAAAAATCCCTTTCCTTTATATATTTCAATAAACAAGATTAGCTTTACTCATAATTTAATATTGTAAAAATATACCTTAATTTTAATATAGACTATTTCAGAAAAAAATGATAAGAAAACGTAGCAGAATCCAAAAAGTTACACACGCTTGATGGATTTTATGAATTATAATATATGAAGTGGAACTATCTTCCACACTGATTACAAAATTCCAGACTATAAGAGAATTTTATGCATACCTTGTATTATAAAATGTCATATGTTTTAAATTTGAAATAATGTGTACTTTTATAAATGACTTTTTCTGAATTTTTCTGAATTTATAAACGCTAATGTTAATTATCAACGTATTAATATTACATTTACATTCTATATCTTTAAACAGCTGATTTTATACTTGATAATTTAATTGTTAATATGCGATATAAATAATTCAAATATTGCGGGAAAATGATAAAAATTTTTAACGAGTATATATAAAAATATGTAAAAATGAAGGTTTTGTATAAAATTATTAAATTATCGATATCTTATTAGCAAGAAACAAAAAATATTTACATCCTTAAGAACACTTCGGTAAAGGATAGCTACTGATTTTATTCTTAAACATCCTTATTAAAAATTATTAGAGCAAATAAAATACAATTGTATTTTAAGGAATAACAATGTAACCTAATGAATCAGTTTTTTCAAATATAAGTATTCTTTAATATGCGAATATGTTTCAGTTTTTCCGGAGAATAAGAAAAAAAAGAATATCCAAGTGATAGATACCAGAATTATAAGGTATAAAACTTGCAATTGCAACTTAAAAGTTCAAAACGAATTTTAATTGTAGAAGATGGTAAATTATTTTATTTAGATCAGTTTTTGACACATGCATCGGAATTGGAATTTCATTCGCTTCAATAAAACGAAAAGAAAAATATTTCACCATTGGAATTTTGGTTAGTTTATTTATTGATAGTGATTTTATGTTATTTTTTCATACGTATATATCATCATTCGAAAATGATATTCCTCTTTTTGTCGATTCATATTTTTTATATATCTCATTTCCAATTTTTCAAATCAGCCTTTTCATAGCACTGGATAATTTCTTTATAAATCTGTACCCTTTAACTGTTAATCATACTGATTGTCCCTTTTCGGCTCAATAACTTCATTTTTGTTGAATAATTTATCGAATCTCAAAACTTTCCTTTTTATTTCAAATATCTTTGCTGGTATATAAGAAAGGATGTTTAAGACTGAGCACAAGAAAAATGGGAGGTTTATTTATTACATTGCATTATAAGGTCTATATTTATAATGAATATTCTCAAAAATGAATATTATCCATCATCATTCATGATTTTAAAAAACTGATTATGGTCAAATAAAAGTTGATGACAATTTAAAATTATATAAATGTTTTCTTTATTAATTAACTATTTTCCATTTTTTACTCATGAAAAACAAAAGAGTTTTGGAAAAGAGAGAGAACTTGCAACAAACAGGTATACATTTTATTCGAAATAAACAAATACTTGCACCAAAATTATTGAAAAGAAGTTGCTCTCCCCTTTATTTATTCATCGAAAACATCCTTTAAAATTCTCAAAATACCTTTTTGAGTCAGTATGATAAAAGTTGCTGCTGAATTTTTAATGCTACCTTACTTCGAACCAATAGCAACACACAACTATTGAATTTATTGAAGCATGTCAATGCCATAAAAATTCCTAACAAATTCTAACGTTCAACATGGAAAACCGAAATTAGTATTCATTTTCAGGGATTATATAGGCAGAAAAGGCTTTTTACATTTCATACAGAGGATGTTTTTATGGTTCTATATAAAATATGAAGGATAAATTCGCTATCTTTTGATACAGAGAAGATTGAAATCTTTGAAACTTTGTCTGCGTTCATTGTTTCCCATTTATTTTTAGAAATGTCTCCATTTCCTTTTTATCAAAAATGCATTCTGATAAAAAGATATAATACTTTAGAAATCAAAAAGGATGCAACTGTTGAAATGCATAACAGAAGCTATTATACATTTCTCAGTAAGATGATCAGTTTCTCTATAGTCTTGCACTGTCTGCAGTACCTAAAAAGGAATTTTCGTTTCATATAAAAGTTCTATTTGTCTAAAGTTTTTCTTATACTTTTTCAAAATATATATATATTTATTTAGTTTCATTGAAATTGTCTGAATAAGTTATTTAAATCATCAATGACTTTCTCAAAGCAATGACTGAAAATAAAGTATTATTTATGAAAGCATCGTATGACTAAAAAGTTGTTCGATTATAGATTCTATTAATTTTTTATTAATTTACTCATATCAACCAAATTTAAATTACCTCATATTTAAATATTCCAAAATCAAACGCATTAATTATTACAAAAATAAAAAAAAAGAGATTAAAAGGAAATCTGCCATGCATATGTCAATGCATCATGTCAGAATATCATTTCTTGAACGGCCAAGCACCACGTGCTCGAGAACTTTGTAACTATAAAATGGCAGCAATACAACACTGGAAAAGAATATTGTATTTGAACTGAATCTTAAAGAAAAATTAAGATGGGAAAATATAATGAAGTAAGTTTGATAGATTTATAATTTTTCATTTAATTATTTAAAAAAATACAATAATTAAAAAGGCAGGTTAATCTATGTTTTAAGTTTCTCTAAGTATAATTACAATTAAAATTATATTTAAATTAATAATTATATTTAATTAATAAAATAATCTTACAGATGTCCTCATTGAAGAAGTTTAATACTCGGAATTAAGATCAAAGCAAAATGACGAATTTATCAAAATTTATTTAATAAAGAACTTTAAAAACGTTTTTGCTGAATGAAAAAGAAATACTAGCTGGCAAAATTTTCACATTTTCAAATGGATTTAATTATGTAAAACCGAAACAAAAATATATAAGTTGCAAATTGTTAGTTAATTAATTAATTATTATTAATACATTTATTTATTTATTAAATATATTATTTCAAAGAAATATTTTGTTTGTATAAATTTGCAAACTTGAATACAATTTTTAAATTAAGTTTTAATTCAAGATAAACATATAGTCCATAGTTTTGCTACATTGATTCATATATTTTATTTCGTAGTCACACATGAGTATGATATTCCTTATTTTTGAAAAGCTGCTTTTAAAAATTACGTTTCTAGTTGATTTAGGTAATTATTTCTAAGTGCATCAATGTAAATGTGGTTAATTTAATAATTTTTAGTCAATATTTTATTTTTTAATATTTATTATCGTGTGAGAACATTATATGATTTTGGTTAGGAGGTTTTGGTGTCTCCGAAATTTGAAGGCAAGAAATATTTGAATTTCCGTTGGTAGATAGAGAGGCACCTGACCCATGACATTTGAGGCTTTTTTTGCAAGAATTGTTTGAGATATTTAATTAAAGTTATTATCAACTGCTTTTGATTGACGTTTTTTGTAAAATAACGTCATCTTCCAGTTTGTTTACGATTTCTTGCATTTTAATAAATAATCTCGCGTTTAGAAGATTATCGTTAGTTTTTTAATTATTTTTTTAATTTTAACAATCGCAATTTTGTAAAACGGGAATTATATTTATTCTTTAATGACATTCAGCGCATTCTCAGTAATTGTATACCTCAAAATATTGCACATATTAGAATATTATTATAATACCAATCTGATTTACCCTTATTAGATTTTATCACATATGCATTAGCTTCCAGTAATAGTGCACTTTTCGTCGAAATTACTGTATTTTTTAATCTTAGAAATCGACTACTCTCCAAAACTTTGCGAGCGAGAAAAGTTAAAATAAAAGCTTAAAAAATGATTAGAGAGAGAGAGAGAGATAAGTCCCGTAATTGCTTCAAATCGGTTCAAATTGGTTAATGATTTAAATTAATTAAGACAAATAATCACTTATAAAAATAATGTTCTCACATCATAACTTGAAATTTGCGACCGAAGATTTCATTTTTTAATATTTTTTTTTAATTTCGCTTAATATGCCCAAAACCATTCAAATATTTCTTATAATATGCATCTTAGTTTTAGAAATGCAGTTTTTATTACTTTAATAACAAAATAATTGAAATTAACATATTTCTCATACAAATGAGCCTGAAGTTTTTGGTGATTTATCCATCTATTATGCACCCCATATTAATTGCTCCTATTTAAAATATCTTGAAATTCAAAACCTATATAGAATTTAAGATAATATTTTTCTTTCATAAAAAATGAAATGAAAATATAGACCAAAATTCTTAAGTGAGAGGAAACCATCCCCAGAAATAAGACCACCCAACATCGGGCAGTGTGCCAAATGACCGACAATTCTGAGCAAAGCATTGCTATTCTGGGACTCGAGGAATTGTCGGTGGCATCATAAATAAAACATTTCCTCTCTTTGCATTCCGCGGGATAGTGCTCACTCAACTCAACTCGAATGCCCAACAGTCTCGGTTGCAGAAGCAACAGCCGTATGTGAGTTCGCAACCAACAGGGATGCTGGAAAATAAAAATCCTAGTAATTTCGTCCCGACCTCATTTAATCCAGTCTCTAGCAAGAATGGATGCAAAGCTTTTGGCATTTTTTCCCTTTTTTCCCCTTTGATAGAGTGAAGAAATGTTGTAGAGCTGGAAATGCCAAATGTAGAATTGGGTTCCAAAACGTATTTTGAGGAAAGCTTTGTTTGTATGAGAGAAAAAAAAAGATATGGAAGGGAATTTTAATAAGATGATAATTAACTTCAGATTGAATTCGGTAATTCAAAAGCTTTCTTGTTTTTGAAGTCAAATATGTTTTACTAATCGATTAACAGATTGAAAAAAAACAATTAACAAGTAAAATGCGGTTGATAATAGGATCATGATAATTTATTTGTTTTAATGAGAATCATTTAATGAAAATCTTCACTTAGGATTTTATAAATATATCAATGAATCGGAAATTATTTGATTTTTTTTAAATATTCAGAAGAGGAAATTATTTTTGGTTACTTGAAAATAACTTTTATTTCTTTTTGTTTAATTTTAACTCTTCGGTTTGAATATCAATGAATTTTCTGTTAGTTCTTTGCTTGTTGGTTTAATATTATTATCTACTTTCATTAGAATAAATTATTTAACTAATAGCATTTATGCTACAAAGGGCAATGATTTTTATGAGTTTATGTTTAGATTATTTAGATTCTTAGGAAAGTTAAAAAAACAATTCTTATAAATTGAAAAAACGATTTTAAAGTTCAATAGAAAAATTCAAACTATACCATAATAAAACACAGAAAAAAATTAATGGGGTATCAATAAAATCATCTGAAATATTTGAAGTTAAAAATATGAGGATTATGAAAAAGAATTTATACTGAATTTTAAAAAAATGTACTTTTAGGTAGCATCAAATATTTTAGAGTTAATCATGGTTAAATGAAAATTAAGAAGGGAAGGAAGTAAACAAAAATAGTAATTTAAAAATATTTTTTAAAAATACGCTTTTAGGAAAGAAAATATTTCACAGAGTGTATTTTTCACTTTTAGGATAGGTAATTTTGAAAGTTCCTGAAAGTTCATGATTTTAATTGAAAATTTTATTTTAAATTATCCGACTATTTTACAAATAACTCCATGAACTTTTTTCGTATGGTTTCTATGGTGTAGTGTGCCTTTTTCTAATGGAAGTTTGGTCAGATTTCTTTTATTTTTAGGGATAATTTTGTACCTTTCTTCTTTTGCTAATAGGGGATCTGTAATATTTTTCACAAAATTCAGAATAAGAATATAGAAATTTCAATTCCTCACTTCTTGAGCATCAATTTAAATTTTAAAATATTTAAAATTAGTGAAAAAAAACTGTATGAAATAAAATTGGCTTACTATGTAAATTTTTAAAAAACTGTATGAAATAAAATTGGCTTACTAAGTAAATTTTTTAAAAACTGTATGAAATAAAATTGGCTTACTAAGTAAATTTTTAATTTTTTTGCCTAGTTGAAAATCTTTTTAAAAAGAATTGTAAATTAATTATAAGTTCACCTCTTTTATTAACAAACTCAACAAGAAATATCAGATACAACTAAGAAGAAAAAAACATAAATCATTTCATTAATAATAATATTATAATCATTTGTTAATTTGATTTTGGGGAACCACAGAATGCCACAAGACAGTATTCCGGTATTCCTGAAGTACAGTTCTGAAATGAAGATAATGAGTAAAATAATTAATCTTCGAAAATTTCGCAGAAATTCTCGCTTATTTGTTTCTCAAAAGTATGGTTTCAATCATCCTAAATGGGATTTCTGTTCCAAGAATGCGTAGGCCTTTTCAGTTCCTCTAAATATAGGATAAACTGATGAGATGACTTATAGAAATAATTACTAGAATAAATGATTAAACTCATGATTTTGAAATGGAAATTCAGATGAAAACTAATGTATTTGTTGTTTCAAATTCTCCAAAATGTACTTTTTTAACCATTTTGATGAATTATGAATTTCAAAGATGTAGATATTTTCAAATAATCTTTAATTGGTCAATTATTTAGAGGAATAAATCAATTTTAGGGCAAATTACATTTCGAATAGCTTATTTCCCCCCTTTAATTTGATATTTAGGAAAAAAGGCTTCCAATTGATATAAAATTTATTTATGAATTCTCATTATAAGAAAAAATATCTCTAATATGAGTTTACATTTGGAGTTTTTTATATGAAAAAAATGCTATGTCATAGATTATTTATTATTTCATCACAAATTATGTACAACTTATAGCATATGGGTATTAATAAATATAAATATGGGCTAAATTATTTTTTAATCAAACTTTTCATTCATTTAATTATTAGGTGACATCTTTTCTATCAGACAAGGGTTTTTGCAAATTTTCAATGGGTATATTCACGTTATCATTGCAAAAATATAGATTTATGTCTAATTATGTAATATATATGTGAAGAATCTCCATCTACGTGTTTATATATTTTCTTGTATGCTGGGGTTACGACTGAAACAAACCTAATGAATAAAAAAAAATTCTGCATCGACCGGAAAAAAATTATATCATTATTAAAAAAATTATATCATTATTAAATTAAAATCACGTTTATCATAATGAAAATATCTAAAATCAATACTTAATCTAGTTCATACACACACACTCGATCTCACAAATGCTCCCAGACACATTTATATCGTACCCTTCTTTGGTCCCTCAGAAAATGCACTCACTCATCTCAGGTGAAACTTCAACCACCAGAGTTACGTTGGATAATCAAATGCATTGGTAATAATTTACCAACCTGTATTAAGTTTTTTGAAACTGGATGCGTTGATTCCTTTTTAAGGTATGCGACTGTGTTCGGAACGAATTTTTTGAAAAATATTTGAAAATAGTTATCCATTTGATTATTTGCACACAAAAGTTTGATGAAGCAAAATATCTATGAAACCAAAATATACTAATTAAGTGGCAATTGATTTTTTAAAAATTGGAAAAAAAAGGATCTTTTGGCTAAAAAGGAGCATGAAGCACAATTCTGATTGTTAAGGGATTAATCAATTGATCTGTTTAGAATTTTGCAGATCGCTTTAAAAATATAGGATATAATTCATAATATAAAAATTAAGTTGTATTTCCATCCTTTCTTTAAATATTTAAAATTTACTAGAAGGCATGAAATGTCTAATTTGTGTTATCCATGATGAAGCTCTAAAACAATTATAAAATATTTATAAATGATTAGTTTAAGATTTCCCTAATTTTGAAACTTGTAGAGGTATGGTGAACCTGTAGGACGAAACTTCAGAAATTATTATTCCGAATTTCAACAACAAATTCATTTTAATTTATGAGATTTTTTGAAATAATATTTTTGCAGTTTATAATTTATCAAAATACCATTTAACGATGCAAAATAGTCTTGAAATGAATGAAAATGCAAATAGAAAAAACAGTATGACTTTCCAAAATCAGTATACATTAGAATAATCAGTATAACTTATAAAATCAGTGTCTTTCCAAAATCATTATACCTTATAAAATCAATATCTCTCCAAAATCAGTGTAACTTATAAAATCAGTCTCTTTCCAAAATTAGTATAATTTATAAAAATTAGTATAGCTTACCAAAATCAGCATAAATTTCCAAATATCAGTATAACTTATAAAAATCAGTGTCTTTCCAAAGAACAGACTTATTCTGTTCAAAGAAAACAAAATTCTAATCCAGTTTTTATAACGAAACCTATTCAAACATTAAGAATGTTCTATATAAAAAAACAACTTATTTCCGAAAACATTGACTTTAAAACGTAATTACTTACATAGAAGGAACAATTTACATCCCTACACGAATTGAAATGATACCTGTGTGAAATGATACCTGTGTGTAAACTTAAAGACTTAATTTCTGATTTTTTTAAAAAAAAACTCGCTTTAGTGTAAATTATGGCCCAATGACTCTCTCTAGATTCAAAATGTCGATGTTTATAAAAATAATATTTAATTGATATAATACGAATAATTCAAAAAAAAATCTGCATGACAGAGTAATAAAAATGGAATATTGCAATGAAATAATGGTTTTTTTTCTCAACAATAAAGGAAAAGAAATTTAGAAAGAAAGCTGGATTATTGTTGCGGAAATTTGGAAACAGAATCGATTCAGAATTCGAAGTGAAAAAAAACAAGTAATGCAGAAGTTTAATGAAGCGAGGGGTGACGCCAGAAAATGAAAGAAAATGAACTTTTTGGCAAACAAACCTGTTATTGCAACATCTCTCATTTTCTAAAATGGGTTCATATCACAAATAATAGACTGTTGTTTGATATTTTAGTCTAAGAATGAAAGTATATGATTCCACTAGGAAATTCATACCAAGATATTACTGTTTAATAAGCTGATAGGAAATTTGGTATTAAATGATATAGGAAGTTCTTTCAATTTTCCTTTTTCTTTATTTTTTTAAAACTATGTCCTTTTTTTAAATTTTGAAAATAAAATGAAAAAA
>JAOUZG010041123.1:690732-700761 GCA_026289955.1 Argiope argentata | reverse complement strand
ATATATATATATATATATATATCCTTATTATTTTTTGAAAATTAATGGCATATGAACAGCATGCCAGAATAACAATAAAATCTGCTTGTCGAAAGAATAACTATAATTAAAATTTTTCAATCACACGAATTTCAAATATCAACAAAATAATTAATTAATATTATAAATTATATTACGCCATATATAAATAAATGAATATTATATTTATCGTTAATTTTCTGGCCATAATTTTTTTTCCATTATAATCGCCTTCATATAGATGTATGCAAATTCAAATCTTTTGAAAAGAAATAAAAAAAAAAACAGCAACATACGAAGCTTTTTTTTTTGCAAATATGAAATTATTGAGGATTTTTTTTTCAAGATAGAAGATGGTCAGGTAAAACGACCAGTGATGACATAGTTAGGATTCCTGAAGTAAAAAATAATGAAATTAGACCCTATATCAGAATCGAAAATCCGGTATTTTCATATTCTAACATTTTAAATATAACGATTAAAAATCCATTTTCAAATTTTAATTCACGATGAAAGGAATTCTGCTCAAACGAAAAAGACAGAAAAATACACATGTTAATTTATTGTACATATGTATTATAAACATGTATATTTATTATATACATGTTTATATATTCGAAACACAAATTTAAAATCATTTATTAAAAAACACCAATATGAGAACCACATCAGTCTATTTATGAATTTTTGCCCTACAAAAGATACTGACATAAGTTTGATTTAAGAAGTAGCAACTTTATTTTCAAGTAAATAAAATATCATTGAAAATATATAAGGTTAATAACATTTTTTAACAGAAATTAATTATTTTAGAAATTCTTTCATATATCTAGGTTTCAATATATGCATATGCAATTTTATCGACAAAAGAAAATATCTGTATCTTTTTGAATGAAACATATCTGAAAAAAATTGTTATATCTTTACATTTAGCATTATTGAAATTTAACTAATGTTTCTCTGAATTCCAATGGTAACTTTGAAGTTTTACTTTGATATATTTCTTTTTGCGATAGAAATGTTAACATATTTACATTCAAAGAGTAACAAAAAAATATATGTTTATAATTTATTTTTCTCTGAAAATGGAGTTTCTTTTTATTTTCTCTAAACGAAATTTGAGCCACTTATTTTAGGATTATGATTGTGAGCGCGGAACTTGAATTTTTTGGACATCTTTTAAAATCCTTTTCAATGACTCCTTTGAAGCTTATTTCTCGTATTAATGTTAGTTTTTCCTTTTCTAAGGAATACGTTAGAAAATATATTCGAAGGATTACGTTTCAAAGGACAAATAGAAGCATATGCAAACATGATATTTCCTAACATCGAGTTTTAGAAACATATTTAACTAGGCCAAAATTTTATCGATTTAGAATTGAATTAATTTATATTTTCTTATAAAAAAATCGCTTTGTAAAATTAAGAAATAATATTAGTGTTTAATTTTCAATAACTAATAATATTAATTTAATGAATTTATTAAAAACGATTTAATAATTAAATTAAAAATCTCTAAGTATAGAATGTATTATATAGATGCTGGTTAAGCTAAAATGAGGTAGTTACCGTTTCTCTGTTCGGTTTAGTTTAATTATACTAACACCTCGTTTTAAAGCAATAATAGAGCTATTAACCTCTACAGACCTCTTAATTGTGAACCGCAGTCAGATAAAGAGAACGACACCTGCATTGGCACCTCTCTTTCTAAACTGTTACACAATACCAGTGGAAGGACTCAGTATCTCAAAGCAATTTTATCATGCATATATAAGTTACAAAAAGGTTTTATTTGTATTTTTCAAGACATTGTTCAGAAGCCTAAAGAAAGAACCACAAGTTTTGGACATCTTTTAATTTTTCTCTAGGATGTCAGAACAAAGGGCAGCATAACACCGAGCAAAACAAGTACATAATACAACAATTAATAATAGAAATAGTGTTCTTAAATAAACAGCCAACATCTCATCCTGGCGACTCGAACAGACTATTGCTTTCTCGTCCACCGACTCTCTTATTCGTAGCTAATTTTCTCGGTTTTACTTGGCTACTGAGCCATCTGGCTGTCAAAAGTAGCACAATAATCCCGCGATGTTGGCATAGATTAGTCTCTCGCGTCTTTATAGCATATTAAGGGGCTTGAATCTTTGTTATACAAAATATACAATATAAGTACATATTTTGTAATTCATGAACAAAATATACGTTTTCATTTTAATCCTAGAGTGCTACACATTCGTCTCCTGGACGAGCGCTTACAAAATAACTTTGACTATTCTTCTCCTATAACGGTAAATAAATCGTTCTACTCTGTACCTTAATCTCACCTTTCGAACTACAGATGAGGACATTCCTTTTCCCCGAAATATTTCTGCTCGCAGTGTATCCAGAAGAAAGTCGTCTCAGAGACGAATGTTTATCTGTTCCGTTAGTATAAAGAAGGTATTTCTGTGTATGTTTGGAGCTGTCGAGGCATTTTCACGGAGAAAATTCGTGGGGTAGGCCAGAAGCTATCCGTGATTTATTGAAAAAATTAAGTACGGAAGCTAATTCTACTTTTGAGGATGAATCGGAAGATGCAGATTTTAGTGAAGTTCTTGTTCCATGGATGTAGACGCATCTCAACATATGAACTTCGCCCCGATCAACAAGGACTATTATAAGTGAGCATCTAAAATTGAATTTAAACATTCAATACCCTAAACAACCCGAAAATGAAAAAAGCAAAATTTGTGCATTTTGCCCATATAATTTGCGCAGAATGACGCGCAACTTTTGTGTGTTATGTTCAAGAGAAAGGTGCGGAGACCATCACGCATATATGTGTAAAGATTGCTTCGAAAATAAATAAATAATATTTTTACCCTACTTGACAACCAAGAGATATGAAATCATCTGCAGGTAGTTTGCTTTTATTTAAATTAGCTTTAAAAATTGATTTTAAACACACTTCGTCTAGGGGACAAAGTTTTTTTTAACGAATGGTTATCATTCTTGTTAGTTTTTTTTAAAGGTTATAAAGGTTAACATACCCTAAACATATGTTTTCAATTTAAAGTCCCATGAACATATGTTTGTATTTAAACATACGTTTCCATTTTAACTTACCATAAATATATTCCATTTTAACACACCAGATTACCTATTCAATCCAGATATATGAATTTTATATCGTGCATATCCAAATTTATGCATTCTTTCTATTTACAAACTTCATAATCTTTACTTTACTGGAGAGAAACGAGGAGAATGAGAAGTTATAAATACCATACAGATATCGACAGTTTCAAGCAATCTAGTGCTAGAACAATCAATTCAGAAATTATCCTTTCAAAACCGACATTATAGAGAATATTTCAAAGTAATTACTACCATGGATCCCAGGACTGATACAATTATCGCATGGACAATTACGCAATCAATGCCTGTCTAGAATTTTACCATTTTGGCACCACATAAGATAAAAGCGATTTCTCTTTTACTGAGAAATATAATTTGAAGAGATGAATGTTGCTTTATCCAATATAGAAACATTAATCTTCAAAATTATCACTTTTGGAACGGTACAAACCTATTTATTATGCAAGAGGTTATACTCAGTGCTAATTTTCTATAAATGAGTGGCATGTTACTTTTAGTTATTTTTTGTAGGTGTTATATTTTATACAACAGTATGCTGAATGGTGAACAATATATTCCATTAGTTTTCACTAGCATTATATCAAAAATAACGGATGAATTGGCTTTGGAAAAAATATGCTCTGAAATTCTTCGCCACTCTATTCAAACTATCACAAATGACGAAATCAACTGCAATTTTGATGTGTATATGCGAGAACTGACTTTCTGATTGCAATGTAAAATGTTATTAAACCGTATGAAAGCGTGAATTTTCAACGCTTATTCCGGCAACGCATGAGTCTGAATCTTCTACGTCAGTTGGGGTAAAGAAATACAAATTAGAAATTTTTAATTTCCTTTATTTATTTTTTATTTTAATTCAAAAATACTTCAAACTGAATCTGAAAAATTGATTAACTAACAACATATGATTTTAAATGCATCAAAAACTAAGAAAATAAACAGTGTCGTTTGAAATAATCGGTCGGAAACATGTAAAGCCTAATCACATTAGCGTCAGAAGAGAAAAAAATAGCCGTCTTCGTTTGGTCGAGGGTAAAAGGAATATTTTGGCTGGAAAGTTAGTTTTTAATTAATAAAAAATTAACCACAAAATTAAACACCTAAATAACTGGAATAAAGAGTAGAATATTTCTTATTCAAGACTTTCATCCAATTCCGTTTATCGATTCTAATTTGATTGACTAACAGCATCCATTTATCCATCCAATTCCTACCTTTCACATTTATAATAGTAGTATGGTTTATTAAGAGAATGCAGTATTTTTTAGATGGATAAGGTGTTAATTTTGGACAATTTCTTAAGCATTTTAGTTAATGCATTAATTGATCACTTCAATAAATGTGTCGTTTTTTTGTTTACATTTTTTAATGAACTTCCATGGTTTTTTATTATCTCTGAAACTTATAAGTAAAATCTAGCTAAAACAACGATTACATGAATGAAAAAGGGTTGAAACCAATAAATTTATCTTTAAATATAACAACAAATTTTATAGATAAGAGACTGGGACTTAGTGTCCATATAAAAATGTGAAAGTAGCAGTTTTATTTTTTTGTATGCTTTTTCACTATGGATAGCGTAATTTTTAATTAATGGGAGAACTATTGGGAACTTAATTTCACTATGGGGATCAATATTTTCACTTCAGAAATTCTATAAATTCTTAATTAAAACTCTATTTAATTTTAAACATTAATTAAAAAATTTCCGAAGAAAAGAAGTTTTCATGTTTTCAATATGATACTGTACATGTTTATAATCTAACGCAGCTTCTGTTTATATTTCCAAACATATGAACTATGAAATTTATAAGCTCTTAATATTATTGCAAAGTAGTTAAAAGATGAAAAATAACCATATGTTCAAAGGAATAATAATATCATAATTGTTAATATATTAACTATAACATTATAATAAAAATACTGTCCCAGTGAAATGATATTGTAGTTCCAATGACCTTATTTCATTTGATAGATATCGTCTTTGTGTTTCAGAAGTAATTTAGTATGAAAATGCGCTAATGTGAAACCCAAGCTGGTAAACATAATGATATAAAAACAGACCCATTCTGTAATATTCTTCTTTCACACCAAAGTTGAATCAATATAATCAAATCAAATCAACTATATAAAAAATAATTAGATTTTCACACTGCTCAGTTTTCTGACTGGCTTCAGTCAAGAGCAACATATATGAGCACGACTAGCACGACACATCAAGCTGTATTTTGCGTAAAACGGAATATTCGAGAAACGCGGAATAAATGGAATATACGAAAAAATGGAATAAACGGAATTTACGAAAAACACGAAATAAATGGAATATACGAAAAAATGGAATAAACAGAAAATACGAAAAACACGGAATAAATGGAATATGCGAAAACACGGAATAAATGGAATATGCGAAAAATGGAATAAACGAAATATATGAAAAATGGAATAAACGAAATATACGAAAAACATGGAATAAATGGAATATACGAAAAAATGGAATAAACAGAAAATACGAAAAGAATGAAATAAATGGAATATACGAAAATCATATTCCATGGCATATAATCAATTATATATAAATTGACTGCAAATATTGTACCACTACTTCTTGCCTATAAAATTAGATTTTTGTCCTTTGAGTGGAATCAATAATTTCCTGTAGAGGAATTTATGACAAGGCAACAAATATCTTCCTTTTAGTCAAAGATATTTTGTGATATATATATGATGTAGGTCATTTTTTTCATGCAGCTGAATATCGTGAAGTTACCTAAATAATAAAATCGTAAATTTTGTATTTAATAGGTTTATTGCACTTGACATATAAAATATATTTTCACTAACCTTTTACCCCTTTATCTACTGACGGTAATTATGAGTACCATTTAAATCTGGATTATATTTTCGTAATATAACTATTTTTGCCGATGGTATTCTAAAAAAACACCGAAAATGTAACTTAAATAGCAAGAAGTTAATATAAGCTAAAAGTGGGAATGAAAAATACATAATTAATTCTTAATTTAATTAATATATTTCTATTCTAAGTTTTTCTTTTTTATTCTCTGGGATTATTCTAAAAGGAAACTTAACTACTAGTGCAAAAATGAAATTGGAAAAATTGATGCCAACATAATTCAGTAGATGAAGGGTTAAGCAATATTTATTCTCAAATGAACAAATATCTAGAAGATATATCTAAAAGCTCTCCTAGTAGGAAAAAGGCCACTAGAACCATTGTACCACTCTCATTGAACAACGTTTATAATAAGAAATCCTAAATTACAATTCGGCTCTTAAACATCTTAAAGAAGTATTTAAATGCAACATTTATCCGATCAACTGATTTCTAAAGAAATAATATAAATGAATTTATTTACATTATTACCTTATTTTTAAGTAATAGTTTGCGTTTGATCCGTTGTGTCTCAAATCGTATTTCCAAAGAAATACATTTCCAAAAAAATCGAACAATGGGGTAGCATGAATTTAGATTATGGTGAGTAAAGCGAAATGATACTTTCATGGAAACGACCATCACGATAATTCATTGAATAATGTTGGTTGCGTTCCAAGTATTCCAATTTTTTTTATTCCATCCGAAATATATTCAAGTGTCTCCCATTTTCCCATGAAAGGAAAATGAATAGAAGCCGAGAACTGGTCTCAATACGCTTTAAAAACTGGATTTACATAGAAAAATTTTAGACGAAAATGTTAGGACTTGAAGGGCAGAAGAATAAAGAGATTATGTAGATAGTCTTCTTTTTATTTGATACGGAAAGACATTAAGTGGCGCATGGGAGAATGGAATTTTCCCCTTATATGCGATGGTTTCATTGAGATGGTTTTTATTCTAGGTCAGCCAAAACATAAAGAAGAATGGAAATAAATTTTTGATATAAAAGAAGGAGAATTTAGCTTTCCTTTTGATTAGATACTTAAATTTTCCATAAAGTAGAATTAAAATTTAGATAATGGCGTTTAATTTCAAAACAGATGCGGTTTTTTTTCAAATCCAGAAGTAAATTACATTATTTTATAAAAAGTACGACTAATTAAATATATTGCTATATTGTTTTCAAAGATCATTAAAAATTTTTATATAACATTTATAAAAATTCTCTTGATCGACTAAGATTATATTCAGTGTTTAGTTTTGCATGTATTTATTCCATCGATATATATTTATATGTTGCAGTACATAAAATGCAGACATTATTTAATATTAGCTAACTAAGCTGCGCATTGACTATGGTGGTCAGTTAAAGTGCAGAAAATTGGTCAATCCCCCAATTTACCTAAATAATCTGCAGGTTACCCAGTTAATTTGAATGTTAACTATAAGATACCAATTAAAAGAATATCAGATTTTTGCTGAATCAATACCAACGTTTCTATACAATTAAATAAAATGATGTTTATTTACTTTTGTTATCTAAAGAAACTATTTAATGCATAAAGTATAATTAAAATTTAGACAATAGCGTTAAATTTCAAAATAGGTGGGGTTTTTTTTTCAAATCCAGGTGTAAATTACATTTATTTATATAAAAGTATGACTAAATAAAAAAATGCGAAAAAATAATGCTATATTTGTTTCAAAGATCATTAAAATTTATTTTATGCAACATTTTTTTTGATAAAAAGTCTCCTGATCTACTAAGGTTATATTCATTGTTTACTTTTGCATGTAATTATTCCATCGATGCATATTTATATGCTGCAGTACATAATATGCAGATATCATTTAATCTACAGATTAGCTAACTAACCTGCACATTGACTACGGTGATCATCTAAAGTGCAAAATATTAGTCAATTCCTCAATTTATCTAAATAACCTGCATGTTACCCAGTTAATTTGACTATTACCTATTAGGTGCTTATTAAAAAGAAATGAGATTTTTGCTGAATCAATACCAACGTTTCTATACATTTAAATCAAATGATGCTTATTATCATATCAGAACATGATTTTTTTGGGGGATGAGGTTTTTAGCGTCAACAAAAATTAGTAGACGAAAAATGAAAAAAAAAAATTACTAGCACGAGCATCTCAAAAAATCAGCTTTTAATAAAGATTTGTCACTACATTCTACAAAAGCTATGATTTAAAAAAATAAGTTTAATGGCTACACCAAATAAAACCTAGAAAAATGTTATTGAGCACATGATTATATGAAATGAAATAAATAGGATTATTATTTTTATACTATATAAATAATATCAATTTTTTATATAATAAACATAAGATAAAATAAATGAGAGAGAAAGTTTTCTTGGATTGTTTGCAATACTAAAGTGACTCATTCAATGAAACCATTAAAATGAACAAAAATATAATTTAATTCGCATGAGCACGTGGTGCTTGGCCGTTAAAGAAATGATGTTCTGGCATGATACATTGAAATATGCACAGGAGATTTCATTTTAATCATTTTTGTTTATTTTTTGTTATGTAAAAAATCAAAATAAAATTAAATAGTAGCAAATTATTTCATAGAACCAATCATCTATCAATTTATGAATTATAACACAAAAAATCAAATGGTTTAACATATTATTACACTTAAGAAAATGAATTCGTGAAACTTATGTTAAAACTAGGCTTATTTATTAGTGCAATCTAAAGACCGATGATAGTTTGAATTGCATAGTCATTCCTTTTCACAACATGCACACCTATATTTGGTATATTTAGTTTTTCAATCTTTTTTTTGACTAACTGCCTAATAGAGGGGATTGTTCTATTGCAGCTTGACATAAGATTTGTTTACAAGAACGATATGTTTTTTTCCAAAAATCTCTCTTTGCAAATACTGAATTCAGTATTCAAATATTAATTTTAGTACCAGCTTATAAAAACCATCTTTATAATAATATTTAGTGAAATAAATTTTTGTAATTTAACGATACGGTAGCCGGTAGTGTTCACATTACTTTTTTAAATAGTGGAAAACTCTTGATTCTGCATTAACGATTTTTCTTCTCACAATAAAGAAAACTAGTTAATCCGCAGATTAACTAACTAGTATACACATCAACGGCTTTCGATTTTAAATAGTTATATATAAAACCTAATGTACTTTTTTGCAATTTAGCTACAATTAAACTTAGAAATGGTAAACATAATTTCCATCATGCAATCACAGAGTTTTGTTTTTTAACAAGAGTAATTTTGTTGCGATATTTCAGCTTTATCAACAAATTTCAAATCCAAAAATTTTCTGAAATATTATGAGGATTATTATTTCGCAATTAAAATATGTTATTTAATACTCAATGTTTACACCATGCTATTGAATATTTTCTTAAAGGAATGAAAAAAGAGTTTAAAAGATTTTACTCTGGAAAATAATACAATAACTTTATTTCAAAGGAGTTGCAAGTGAAACTCACAAACAGAGAAAGTTAATAATACAGTATATTACATTGAATCTTTTTTTAATTTTTACAGCCTTCATCATAAACATAAATATTTCCAATTGCAAAGACATTTGGAATGAGATAAACATTCATATAATCTCAATTTTGAAGTAAAATAATTTAATAAATATCACATTTTTCCTAATCAATTGTTGCCACTTCAACACTTATATACCCCTAAATGAATCAAACACAAAAATTTTGAATAAAATTGGCAGTTATTAGTATATGAGGTGACTCTGCTTATTTGTGAATAATATTCTCATTAAAATTCAAATAATCCTTATTCCCATTAGGATTAGTAAGTGCATTATATAATGCATATTTCTTCATTTTTATAATGTCGTTTCCTGTTTATATTTTCCTTTGACTATTTTATTTAATTGGAAGTATTCTCTTTCCATAATTCAATTTAATCTAGAAATTTTCACAACACCCCGG
>JAOUZG010041123.1:651499-667298 GCA_026289955.1 Argiope argentata | reverse complement strand
TTAGCATTAGGGTAATCCCAGATTATTTGCTGAAATATCAGACGTATTGGCCCATATATTTCTGCGTGTCACTCCTTAACAAAATGCTTGTTCATAAAAGTGCTAACCTTGGAATACCGATACGTAGAAGGCATATATGTGTTTCAAGTTTGTAAGAGTAATTAAAAATTTGTTATATATGATAGAAAAGATAATTTATTTCGTTTATTGAAAAATATCCTATTCCAAAGAAAACTCGAATAGATCCTACGGAGCGTTTGAATTATTAATTCATGTTAACCTTTCTGGAAACATTAACATCTAAGCTGTTTGGTTCAAAATGGCAAGCGTTGTCTACAGTTAATTCTGGTAATGCCTTCCTGCAGATCTCTATTTGTCTTGATGGCAGAAACATATCCATCTCGTAAGCAAGTTTTGGCGGATTTCATCCATCTTCCTTTCGGTAAGAGAGCACAAACATCATAAATCTCTCTGGAAAGATCCAACAACTATCTGCACAAGGATGATGTGCAACTATTTCCTCGCCAAGCAACTGCACGTCATTCACGACGTGTCCTTGAATCGTTTAGCGCAGATGACAACTGTCATTTTCCGATGATACTGCATTTCTGATATGAAAAATATGTTTCCTTGGAAATAAATAAGCGAAATAAGTTCTTTTGGGAAAGGATTTTAATAGTTTATGTGTGAGTTAAAATTCATTTCTTTGTTGTATTTTATCTGCCGAACATTTTAAAAATCCTTTTTCTACATGTAGATTAAATATTGTAAAGAAAGAAAAATGACGTTCGAGAGAAATATTTTTTTTGCTTAATCTTAACAATATTTTATAAACAACCTCCTAATCCTTTTGAGCTACATCACTTAATTTTTTCCTCTTGTCTTAAAGTACTTTTAAATATAATGAGCTTGGTTTTGCGTCTTGTTAAATATAAAGTCTTCCATTATGAAGTGTAGCCTATATCTTTATGTTTAATTTTTTTTCTCTAAAAATGTTTAAAAAATGAGAATTATTTAATACTTTAATTTAATTAATTTTACAATGAAATATCATTCCAAGTGTTATTTTAATAATATTCTCTGAAATGAATATACTTTATATATTGATTATTTAGCAATTGCAATTAAGAATTAATTGAAGGAAAATTTCTTCCTAATTAGTAATTAATGCAAAATATTTGTTCATTCCTTCGCAGTTAATTAATTTAATACCAAAACCTTAAAAATACCTGAATTTGTGTCAAAATCTTATAATTTTTCACATTGGTCTTAACAATAATTAATCTTTAATTAAATGTTGTAACATACGTAAACTAAAGTATTAAATTTTAAAGGAATTTAGGCAATTTTTTAATATCAATGCATATTGGCAATTATCTCATTAAACGATTAAATTTTATGGTTGTGATTCTTATGAATTATTATTTCCCATTCAATCAAATATCTTTAAATGCGTTTGAAATGAATTTGGATGATATTGGGTATAAACGATAAATAAGAACCTAATGATTTTATTTAATAATGATTTTGAAAATCAGTGTAAATTCTAGCTGTTAAATATAAAACAAAATTTTATTAAACAAGGCAAATGTATAATAAATGTTTTGAATAATGAAAAAGGAACATTAGTAATGCAACTGTAAATTTTGTAACTCAGTAAATTTTTAATTTCCAATTTCTAAAACATATTATAACACTATTTCTGTTTTTAATATTACATAAACTAAAAATGAACTTTACCTTCCTCAAAATTTCACAGTATAAAATATTGCAATGCTAATTTCTAAAATTTATGCAAGCTCTAGCACATTAAAAATTCCAATTTGAGGTTCTATATGCATTTTTTTTGTATATATCACTATAGTAGCTCATACAAATTAGCATTTAAATTTGTAACAGCATAAAAGACTAAACAACATAAACATCGAAGTGAATAAACAACATCATACACAAAATAACCAAAAAATTGATTGAATTCTGCTAACCTTATTCATAAAAAGACAATCACAAATTTCAAATTATCATGTGAGAACATTATTATTTTGTAAGTCTTTTTATTCGTTTAAAATAATTTAAGTCATTAACTTATTTAAACCAGTTATATACATATAATAGATAATTTTTAAAAATAACTTTCAATTTTTCTTGTTGGAAAATAAAGTTTTGGAGCTCGATCGATTTTCAGATGAAAAAAAAATCGCTTTTATTTAAATATCGACGCATGCGTTATTCAATAGTTTTGTGATTGTTTCAAACCGGTTAGTTAAAAAAAATTGTAAGAAATTAGAGAATCAATATTTGGAAATTAGGCGAAACTTTAGTTGGCGATAAACATTCAAATGTGGCAGCCTTCTGCAGTACTTTCTAATAACCCAAAAAACCAAAAATTAAAGCCTCAAAAGTAATATATTTTTTTTCAATTTGCTGCCTACTTCTCTTAAGGCTTCAAAAACTTAAAAATCTAAGCAATATAATGTTTTTACATGATAATAAAGCATTATAATATATAATGCATTAAATAATAAACCATTATATTATATATTGCATTAAATAATAAAGCACTAAATATATAATGCATTAATTAATAAAGCGTTTTTATACATAATGCATTACACAATAAAGTATTATAATGTGCAAAAAATTAAAAGGCAGAATGAAAGGCTTCCACAGTTGTATCATTCGAACGGTTAGGAAAATGAAACCATATTGATTTCGCCATCAGAAGGAGTAGCTGTGGGGACATTAAAGTGAGAGAAAGTACCGTTCCCTCTTGACAGGACACTCCCCCTTTTTCTCTCTCCCTTACAGATTCTCGGGATCTTAATTAACTCCATTGCACCCCAAGGAAAATACTCGGATGAAATGCTTCTTCTTTCGCTTTCTCAGAAGGATGACTTATTTCATTTTGGATGATAAATTTCTTCTGCTGTTTATTTTAAACAATAAATCTATCTCTTGCTTGCAAAGGAAGCAACATTTCCAGGGAGGGTGGAAATGTGTCTGGAAGTGTATTTTATGAAATAAATAAATAAACATTATGGTGTTAAAAGCACCCATATCCTGGAGTTCCTCTGCCTTCAATGAATTATTTTATAATATTTTTTTTTAAAAAATTATTTTATATTTAACGTGGTTTTTTTTTTAAATATTGCTCTCAAAAAACAATTTGCCATTTTATATACTTTGAATAAAATTTGAGAATATATATTTTTAAGAAAGCATGTAATGCAGAAAATATTAACTAAACATTTAATTTTGAATTAAATTTTTAACAAAATGAATCATATTTCTATTAACAAATACGTTTCTTTTACAATTTTTAAACGACCATTTTCCAAGGTATTGCAGTATAACAAAAAAAAATCAAATTTCAAATTGTATAATAGATACTACTTTAAATATAAAGTAACATGTTTATAATTAAATTTTTAATTTTTATTGAATGCAATTTTTTTAAAAAAAATTAGTAATCAACTTAGTAGATATTACTTATATTATGGATAAAATAATTCAAAAAAGAATATTTTTTATATTAACATTTAATTTTGAAATACATTTTTAAAGAAAATGAATTAAATAATCAATTGTATACATAAAAATTGCTTAATATATAATTCACAATTTTAGATAAAAATTTATGCAATTTATTGTTTTTTAAACGAATATTTCTTGCTGCATAGCAATATGAAACAAAATTAAAGTTTAAGTTATTTAAGAGATACTGTGCTAAATATAATGCAGCGTGCTTGCCATCAAATGTTTAAGTTTTACTGAATGCAGTTTTTTGAGAAAATAGTATTCAACGTAGTTATTATTCTCAATATTATGAATAAAATAATTTAGAAAGAAGGCTCTTTTAATACATTTATAATTAAAGTTCAATTATTGTTAAATATGATAATTTAAGAAGGCAAAAGTATCAAATTATAATTCGCATGTAAAAGATCAAACCATTCATTATGAAAAAAATGGTTATTAATAAATCAAAATTACATCCAGTTAACTAATAACAGGGTTGTAGAAATTGTATTATAATTAAAAAGGTTATAATTTTAAATATAAATATCATTTAAATTTCTTGTATAATTCCTTATTTTTATATAGAATAAAATTATTAGATTATTAAAAAAGATTTCACTGTTGAACTTTTAAAATATGATATACAAATAACGGATTTAAAGATTGTATTTTATATGAAATTTAGCTTAAATAAATAAATATGGAGAGAGGCTTATGTGTATCAATAAATAATTCATATATTTAAACAAAATTATACTAAAAGTATAAAACCCTCAATTACAAATTTGTTTTTCTAAATCAAATTTGAAAAAAAAAATACTTGCTTTAAGAATGATGATATTGAAAGAAATTTAATACTAGGGTTAAAAATAAAAATTAAATGGAAGAAAAATCCTAAACTCTAAAATAATAATAATAATAATAAAACAGAAAAAAAGTTCATTTATCATATTAATTGAATTAGATAGTATTTTCAGTTCAAAATCAATAAAATATGACAAAGTGTGAACATAATATAAATATTTTAGTTTAACTTTTTAATATTGTTTAATTATAACGATTCTTTGTTTAATTATACCATTAATTTATAACGATTCAATTTATATTAACACGAAAAAATTGCTTGTAAGCATTAGGAATATTTTTTTATATCATTTCAGATCTTGCGATAATTTTAATGGGAAATTTGATTTTAATAAATTACTTAATAAAAAATATTTAGCTATTGTTGATTAAAAAAATAACCAAGATAAAAAAAGTAAAGGCTCGTAATACAAATAAAATATTTTACAATTTTTTTACTAAACGAAAATAAATAAATAAAATTTACGAAAGAAAGTTATACAAGAAAAGTACTATACACTTTAAAAAATTCAAAAGTAATAAATGCTCATAACAGAAGAAAAAGATTGCTATTTAATCATATTTACTGAATCAGATTGCATATTTAAAACAAACTCACTATCTTAAATCGATATATTTTATATTAATATAAGAAAATAACTGTAAGCGTTAAGAAATATTTTAATTAATAACTTAGATCTTATAAAATTTTAAATGAAAAAAAATTGATTTCAATAAATTTAATTAAATCAAAAAATATGCTGCTTTATTAAAGAAAATAAGCAATATTGATAAAAGCAAAGACATTCAATGTGAATCAAATACGAATAAGTAAAACTTCCTAAGTAAAAAAAAAGGAATAAATAAAACTTACTAAGTCAAAAATGAATAAATAAAACTTACTAATTAAAAATGAATAAATAAAACTTACTAATTAAAAAATGAATAAATATAACTTACTAAGCATCTTTACAACGGCTTTCCTGGAATTCATCTTCGCCTTGGATAAATGATTGCAATCATTTATGCTTTCCTTCTGGTTGCCAATGCTCACTTGTCGCAGGCGGATCCCGATGAAGACATAGAGGACCGAGATCACGATTATCGGCAAAACAAAAAACAGTCCAGTCGAGATCTCAAAAATGTGAGGAAATGGATTGATGATGCCGCAGAGGGCTGTCTTCCACAATGTCTGTCCGTTGTCATCAGTTTCGTATCGGATTCCAAATTGCAGAGCTGTCGGCAGGGCGCACAATGCTGCGATGATCCAGATGCACAGTATGGTCTTGACAGCTCTCGGCAAATGTGACATCGTCTGAGCCCGAAATGGATGGCATATTGCAACGTAGCGCTCCACTGTGAACGCCGTGATGGTCAGTATAGATGCATTGGTCGACATCTCGGATGTCAGACCCCGTAATATGCAGACAGGTTCTCCAAATATATAAGGATACTTGTACCACAACTGGTACAATTCTTGTGGCAAACCCAGGATTAGCAATAAGAGATCAGATATAGCCAGGCTGAAAAGATAGTAATTAGTTGCAGTGTGCATGTAGCGGTTTCTTGCAATTACAATGCAAGTGCAAATGTTGCCAGTGACGCCAGTCATTAGGATAAGACTGTACACAAGAGTCATGGGTATGACTGTTGACAGAGGATCTCTTTGTGGCCCAAGACGACATTCTTCCATAGTCATGTTTAGACAAAAAGTGTAGTTATAGTCAGTATAGTTGTATCCATCGATCAGATATTCTTCATCCATTTTTAAATAAAAATTTAAGTTTTGTTTTTTATAGATAAGTTTTTCTTTTTTATAGATAGTTAACAAATATCCAAATTATAAATGATGCACTGCAAAAAATTATATTAAAAAAGTTTTTGTATGATGTATGTATTTAAATAATGCTACTGAAGTAATAGAGTATTTTTTAAATCAACCGAATATGCAGCAAAATTGAATTGAAATAATTTCTTCCGTGATTCAAATTTTGAGAAAATATTTAAAATTCGAAAATAACAAATTTTATTTTCTGAAAAAAAGTATTAAATTAAATTAAATATACATAATTGTTATTATTGCTATAAAAAAACTTTCAAAAGTTCTTTTTCGAATTCGTGATGCTCCTTTTTTTTTCAAATAGTTAGCGCAAAGTTGTATTTTTAAACTTCTCACCAGTGCGAATTTAAATCCACTTGTTGAAGAAAACCACAAATAGAAAAATCACAAACGACTTAACGGGCTTGAAAATAATGCAAAGTCAAAATGACGCGCAGAGAAGAAAACTTTCAAACGCTTCTTCACTCTCCCATCCTCATCACCGTTCCGGCGAACAAACTCCGTATTGTGCTTGACTCATGAGTAACCAACGGACAACTCCAATCCTGAGTTCCTTTATGTTACCCCCGGTCGCATCAACCAAAAGCGCCCTCTACGGGGGTCTGTTCTAAAAGTGAACTAAGACCATCAAATGGGGGATGAGGCCTTTTTTTCTTTTAGTTTTAGAAAGTATCATCAAGATTTTCGAGTTTAAGAAAAAACGTTTATTAATGATGAATCAAAATTTAAATAAAGTAAATGCAATTAAAAGAGTCGATCAGCATAATTTTCAATTAACTTTCTACTTGTTTGTATGAAAAATAGTTTTTGAATAAAATTTGGAAGAAAAGGGAAGTTTTTAATTATTTTTTTATACAATTTTCGCTGTGTTTTAAAAAATGATTAATTATTCTTAGTTTGTAAAAATTTTGAATATATAAAAATACATTTTATGAAGTTGCAGGGATGAAGTCCCCTTTAATAATTTTATTTGTATAAAATTGTTTTTCTTAAAGTTAATTTGTAAAAACTTTTATTTTAATTTTTAAAAAATAAATTTCAAATGATCTGAAAAAAATAATGGGTAAATAGGTTAAGTTAAAGGAAGTATATTATTTAAGCATTTATCTGGCTTTGATAATATTATTAATAGAAATAATTGATAGAGTTACTTCAAAAGGAAGAAATATATATAGTCGCATAATCATTATTTTTGTGAAATGCGCCCTAAAATTTTTTTTCGCTGTAAAATATCTCTTAAAAAAATGAATGAAAGCACTAAAAATATTGAACACAAAATTACACAATAGTTTTATTTCCCAAATTTGTACCAAAAAAATGCAAATACTTTTTTTAAAGCCGTTATTAATTATTTTAATATTTTTCTGAACAGAGAAGAAATAGTAGATAGTTTCTTAAAGAATGATAGTTACTTAAAACATTGACTTTAACTTACAAGTATTAAATCCTAATATAAGTTATTAAAACTCCTTTTTCTATAGCAAAAATAATCCAGTGTATAATTATGTCTAATCTAAAGTATGTAATTAATTTAGTCTCATTTAAGTCTAATTTTATGGATGAAATATATGCAATGTATTTTAATGAGATAAGAAATTTAAAATTTTACTAAGTAAAAATTTCCAAATTTAAAAGAAATTTATTATTTACTATAAAGTGATCTTTACAATTTTGATTTTGATTGCATAAAAAATACTTATTATTTATTTTTTTAAAAAAATTAATGGTTAATTAAATAGCCAATAACTAGAATAATTCAATTCATCTAGACTTCCTGAATCACTTACATAGCATCAACTGATATATCTGCAGTGACTAGGGATTTCCATTTTTCTATTTGTAAAAAAGGCTGACGATTTTAAACTATTAATTTTAAACTATTATCATCAGACTTTGGTATTTTTAAGCAAATCTTGAACTATAAAGTAACAAAAAGTTTGACATCTACAGGGAGTAAGGATTATAAAATAAAAACAATTTACGGATGTAAATGAAAGCATTTACAAATTATTTGCAATAAGTTAAAAAACATTTATTTAAATTATTATAAAACGCAAGATAATTTATCTGCACCAATTATTATGTTCATTTTAAATGAAGATATTAATCGCCCAAAATGATTTTATACCTTCAAATTTCTCAAAACAATTACAGATAAAAAAACGTGTTTATTTAAAATAATAAGTTATTAATTAACACAAAAATCAATTTTTCAGCTAAAATATAAAAGAAATTTTAATTAAATATTGCTATTTTAATAAGCAAGTAATTATATGATTTAAAATGCACATGAAAAGTATCTAATAGCAGAAATAGCAAATGCTAATAAAGAGATGAAAAAAAATCAGCGCTTGAAAAACATAATTTTCTATTTATGAAAAGATGTCAATATTTAATTTATATAGTAATCAGTGAAGTTTATTTCAATAATTAAACATTAAAACATATTTTTTTTAAAATCTTTCTTATTCTTTATAGAAATCATGACAAAAAAAACGAAAACAGTTTTTATTTTCAAGAAGATAGATTTTTTATTGCAGAAATGTAAGAATTTTGATTATTCTTAATCACGTGAATTATTTCTACTTATCCGATTATAGCTTTATTTAGATTTTACTTTTACAGAATATACATATATCTTTGTAGAATGAATACTTTGTGTTGTGATTTCACAAAGTAATAAACGATAAAAAACTTTAAATTTTGTTAGCATTTTATTTTTTCGGTACTTTGTTTGAAAATTATATAGAAAAGCTATAAATTTATCCAATAGTTATAGATATTTTTACAGAAATACTATACATAAAATATAAATCAAATTTTGTTTACCATTAAAGAAATATGGTAAACTATATTCCATATAAATTTTATTTATATAAAGTATAAATCAAATGATAATTTGAAAATTTTGACTTGTGCCTGTATTTGGAGTATTATTTTTATACGATAGTAAAATAAGAGACTAAGTCCAATTTTGGAAACGCACTTTATGATGTCATGTAAAAATTCTGACGATAGATTCTGGATTTTTATACAAAAATGTAAGAATTAATAATTGAATATGCGTTACTTTAAATTAAATTCGCTTGGGATTTTTTTTAAATAAAAAAACCAGTTTATGATTTTTTTCTTAAAAATATGTATTATTAAATGGATAACATTTTATTTGATTTTTTTGAATGCTTATAAACCCAAAATGATGAATTTGTGAAATATTCGCTTTCCAAATTTGATTTCATACACTTTTGCTTATTTACAAGATTATGACTCAAATACAAATTTTGTATGCACATGCTATTTTGAATTATGAAGATATATAAAGCAGAAACAATTTCAGTTCAAGTTAAACAAGGAACAAAAACTAATATTTAAACTTTGTTAGGATTTCAATGTTCAGAAAACTTTTTTAAATTTAAGTCTTATTTGAATTAAAATTCCCCATTTACATGTTTTGAAGTTATGGCACTTAATTTGAAATCAAATACATACAGCGCTGCACAAAATTACAAAACTATTTTTTAAACTTCTTAAAAACAGAGTTCACTAATATTTTAGTGTCTTCGTTGCAATATGCAAATTCGAAAAAGAATATTTCTGTCATAAATTGTGAAACGAAATGACCATTTTCTTTGGTAATACATATATGTTATTTATAACAATCATATAAAAATTCTAATTCTTTGTTTCAAATAACTGAAAATGCTTTGATACTGGTTTGCTAAAAATGAAAATCATATGAGTAATGATGATGACAGAATGTAAAAATGAGGGAATTAAAAGAAACATAAGGTCTGTATTGGGGCAAATTGGATTTCTTTGTGTATTTAAAAAACTAATTTTTGTTTTATACGTAAAAGCACTTTATGCACAAATTTATCAATATTCCTATGGTCCATCCAATTTTTTTATTTTCTAAAAAATAATTTATATATATTTTGTGTGGTCGTATTGAAGCCTTATAACTTTAATAGAAACGTTGTCAGTTATAATTTATTGGTTTAGAGTCTTCATTTCTACATTAATTTACAAGGTATATCTATATTAAGATCTGATCTGATTAAAAGAATATATATTTATGATCTATATTAAAAGAATGATCAGATTTTGGTTAAGAAAGATGTTGAAATAGTTGATGGGTTATTTTGCAATCCATCAGCTAAATCGAATTACCGGGTATTTTTACCATAAAAGTCATTTAAAGTATATCTACAGTTACAATATCTGAGGATGATGGACACATTATACATTAAATATACTAACACCATATTAATTTTTAAATAAATAGTAACAGAGTACCCAATAAAAATTATTATCTACACTACAAAAAAAATAGTCAATCTTCCATCAAACTGTGCAATTTATTTTTGAGCATTGCAGGATAATGTTTATCTTGTTCCTTGGTGAGTCAGAATTCAATGCGGAGGCTGATTCTCGTGGATTCTTTCTCTGGGGTGGGTATAATACACACATTCACAGTTCACAGTAAGGATGATCAATTACTTCAACGAAGTGCAAGGCATATGCGGAGGAATCATGCTGGACGGTTGTACACCTCTGTGTGTTTGTGATATGGGCTTAAATCCGCGTGGCGATAATGAGATAATTTTCTGCTTTGTTTAATGGCTTGGAGGGGGATTGTGAATAGGGGGAAGGCTATGTAAAACGATGCTTTCAGGGGGGAGGGTTGTGAACACCTTCCAGAATCTCAGAGTTTTGAATGTTGACTCATTTTTTGAGAAGATTGCATTCCCAGTATGGCGTGGCCTGCCAAATTACTGAATTTTTAAATTCATGAGGAATGTTTCGTTCACTATAAGACATGACTTTGCGCAATTTTAAGCATTCATCAGAAGTTTTCAGGTTTTAATAGTTATCAGAAGTTTTCAGGATTTAATACTAATCAGAAGTTTTCAGGATTTAATAGTTATCAGAAGTTTTCGGTATTTAATAGTTATCAGAAGTTTTCAGGATTTAATAGTAATCAAAAGTTCCCAGGATTTAATAGTTATCAGAAGTTTTTGGGATTTAATAGTTATCAGAAGTTTTCAGGATTTAATAGTTATCAGGAGTTTTGGGGATTTAATAGTTGTCAGAAGTTTTCGGGATTTAATAGTTTCGCTGTTAAATATATAAGATTTAGGCATGTAAAATATTGTTGAGCAAAATTTTTTTGAACAAAGAAACTCTTTCAAACTTTAAATTCCGTACTGGATAGTCACTTTTTTAAAAAAATTTTATTTGTAAGAGGTTTGTCGAAACTTTCTTCAAAAGATTATTATTCAAGATGATACGTGTTTCTAACGTAATTTGGATCAGTGATTTATAATAGAGATTACTTGAATTACTTTACACTGGTGTATATACAAATGAGTTCACTCATTTCTAATAGATTATTTTAGTAGTACTGTTTGACCACAATAAATTAAAAGGTTGCATTTGAAAATATTTCAAACCAATCTTTTTGAGTAGCTTCTGGTTAGTATTTAAAAGAATTTTTTTTATTTAAAAATAATTTTATGAATTATATTTTATCTATTTTAATGCAATCTTCTCCTACCGTTACCATTTTCATTATGTATAAATGAGTAATTCATTATTTAAAGAAATATTTAAATATATAACGTATTTAAAGGCTTTTAAAAATGTTAAATATGTACAGTTATACTTTTAGTCTTTATGCTAAAGAAACAGCAAAAGAAATGATACATTATTTCATTACAAAGAAAGCTGAAGCAGAAATATAACTGCTGTTGTTAGAAATTTATAAGTATGCATTTTTGGATACAAGTTGTAAAGAGCGAGTGATTTTTGTGATTTAAAAAAGATAATAGGAATGCAAATGGCAAGAAAGCATATTAAAATATTTTTAAAAAGTTTATGATCATATTTGGAATTATTACTTTATAAATCAATAATGCCAAAAACCGTATGAAACAATTTATACCTTTCAAAAATGATTGAATAAAAAATAAACAGAATATGAAGAAAGGCAGGACAAAGCTGTTTGCCAATACGAAAAACCTCTCCTACAGTTACCATTTCACAACGATGTGTTGCCCCACCCACCATACTCACAAGGCGTTGCTCCTTCAAATTACTATCTGTTTGCTCCTTGAAAATGCACTTTAAAGAAACGTGTTTAATTCTCACGCAGGTATTAAAAGTTCGCTTGATGACTGGAGTGCATCAATACAATTATACTTATTTCATCGCAAAATTCTGTTGTTACACCATAATGGGCAATTGTTGTAATTTCTGCTGGGAAATATTCAGAATAATTTATTAATTGTTTTTTAAACGAATAACAGTTTTTTTAAACTTAGAAAAGAACAAATTGATATTTATACAGCCAATTTATTTTATGGAATATAACATGGAATGCACTTGATGTTCTGTCATGAATAAATATGATGAAGACTTTTCTGAAATTGCTCTGTTAAAAAATGTACAATAACACCCGTGCATTTATTATAATTATATAAATTAGGATAATTACATTATGAATACGAGTTGAATATAAGTTACTTGAATAAATTCATTAATGTTATGCATTTACATTAAATAGTGGTTAATATTACAAACTTTTTTTTTCTGTATTCTAACAAATAAAAGTGTTTTCAAAATTTCTTTTACAATAAGCATATAACCAATTTATATAGAAACCATTCATTTTGGACTTCGAGATAATGCAAAAGAACCTAAAATAATCATAATTTTTGTTAATATTTTTTCAATAAACAAATAGATAAATTAACTGAATGATTTTCTAAATTTTCTGATAAACTAAACTTAAATGAAACCTTATAGGATTGAAATTTTGCTTCACAGTTATAATAAACTTTACGCTTTTTACATAATTAAAAAGAAGAATGCTGCAAAATATGATTCAAAATTACTTAGGCAATGAATTAATGATGTTATTTCCTTAGAGTTAAATATTTTGGTCAAAGACATGTGTTAACCACATATTCAAAGTTACTGTCTAAAATTGCATAAACTGTCTTTGATACACTTGTTAAATAAAAAAATATTCGTTACTAGTTTATCAAGAAATAATAATTATTTCCTTTTTGCTTCATAATAATTTATAATTCATTCAAATTCAGCAACTATCGCTTCCTATTCTCTATTGAACGTTCTTTTCAGGAATTTAACCAGTGATGACCAAATTTATAGTTTTTGACAGCGTTTTTGCATTTTGCAATATTTTGTGCCTTAAAAGATCAAATGTATCAATGAAATACATTAGATGCATATTTTAACTCATAATTTCTCAGTTTGTCTCTAAAAAGTATTGATATCTACGTAATTTTCTTAATTATATTCTAATTTTTTTTGTAGGTGACTATTCTCACTAAAATTTTATTACATTATATGCAACGGAGAAATAATTTATAATATAGTTTCGCTTACTCCAAAAAATAATAGAATAATTAGATTTACTTATCTAGCTTTTTTTTTTGAAAAATCTATATGAAAAGTAAGCAAAAATATGTTTTCTATCTTTAGAAAAATCCTTTGATGGAACACAAGTTGAATAAGGCGATTCGGGATTCTATTCCGATTTTTCTCGGAAACAATGAAAAACAAAGTGCAGAAATCGTATTATTTCCGAGAACTTTTGAATTTTCTCTTTTGTGAAAAATGCCTGCGAAGAGCGAATAGAATACGCGCTGAAAATTCTATGGCAAACCACGAAATGCAAATCCTTTTGTCTTTCCTATGCAATTTCAACTCCACCTGTAAAAAATAAAACTTTAAATGTGTTCTAGAAATGCATTTAAAACCAATAGCTTTAGATGTGATTAGAATTTTTTTTTTAAAGTGCATATTTTTGAATATCAAAATGGATTTATAGTATGCTTGTTATTTTAGAAAGATTTTGCAAAATATAACAGGAAAATATATATATTTATAAAATAACTACCTAGGATAATTTAAAAACACTAAAATTCTTATCTGAAAAATATTTATTTAATCAATATTATAACATTTTACTGAAATATAAATTAATAAGTATGAAATTATTTTGGAAATATTTTAAATCTTGATTTTACTTTTAAACACTTTAACAGACTTCCTCGCATAAGTTTTCAGGCGACCAGGGACCTTTAAAAAGATTTTTTTTGCATTTTTCACCTTAGTGATTTGAAATTTTACAGGTGTTCAGAGTAACACTGTAGGAGATGACACACAAAACTTTAAAGCATTATATTATTTTTTTATGAATTCGGAGGGCTAATATAATATAATATGAGCGATAAATAACATTAATGAAAAATGTTTCAGGCGCTCCAAAATTGGTCGAAAGCTCTCCAATTTGTATTATTACTAGCTCTAATACTTGCAAAAAAAAAATTGGGATTGATCTTTAAGTTTGAGTACAAAATGTCAATTAACTGATATAACAACTCAAAACTACTTATTCTCTTTTAAGAGTTTAAGTAGCATTGAGCTATTACATTGGTTAATTTTGATATTTCGAACTCAAACTTCAAGATTAATTCCAACTTTTGTTTCAAAAGTGTTAGAGTAAGTGAGAATAAAAATTGGACAACCTGGAACATTTTTCATTAACGTTACTTTTCGCTAATAGCATATTATATCATAATAAACCTCCTAACTTATAAATAAATTAATATAATACTTTAAAATTTTGTTTATCAACTCCTATAGTGCTACTCTTAATGTCTGTAAGATTTCAAATTGCTAAGGTGAAAATTGCAATTAGTAATTTTAAAGGTCCCTGGTCTCCTTAAAATTGTTTATCACTGATGTGTCAGAGTGTGTTCACAAAGGTAAAGCATTCATAAGTATCTCAAAAGATATTTTTTTATATTTTGTCATACTGAGAAATTTCTGGCCATCGTCGAATATCAAAAGCCATCTAACTGTATGTTGTCTTCGAAATGCCTAATATTTACTTCTTTTGCATCTGTATTTCATCACAAAGCATCAGTTTATTGGATTCTGTCGTGTTCCTGTTTCAAGGAATATATATCTAAACTTAAACACACAGAATTGACTTCAGCATAGAAAATACTTTCTTTCATTTAAATTTTTAAATATATATTATTCTGGATTATAATGTAAATATGGTGTAATATTGAAAAAAAATCCCAATTTTCAGTGGAAGTTTGTTTAGAATTTTGATATAAAATTAGAATTGACATTCACGTTATAAAAATATCTAGTTATAAAATTATATCATGTTATGGGATAATTTACATATGGAAATGTGTAAATATGTCAAAAGATAAAAACAAGCCGAAATCTGTTTTCTTAAATTTCTAAAAATAATTTCTTGCCCATAGATGAAGAAAAACCATTGGAGAATAGATTAACCAATAGAATTTTTCATCTAAAAACATTGAGATTAAATGAACTAATAAAAGAAATGTTTGTGATAGACTAAGTTTATTTAAATATATTTCTTTATAAAAGGGGAAGATAAAATGTATTATTTCCTTAGTGACGTCAGAATTTTGGGACATAAATAAATATAATATTACTTTAAATAACTAGACAAGAAACAGACATCGAAAAATTTAATTTACAGACTACACGATTAGATATCAAAGACAAAAAAAATTGAAT
>JAOUZG010041123.1:602393-651099 GCA_026289955.1 Argiope argentata | reverse complement strand
GATACAGTCTATACATGGGTATGCTAATTAAAAAGTAGTTGTAAAAAAGATAAATATGCTGCCACGGATATATACGGATTCAAATATGCTGTAATGGATTTGTAATTTTTTTCTTCCATTAAGATAGGGATTCATACATATATTGAATGGATACCAAGTCAGTGATTAATTGCCTTGGCGTCAAAATAGTTCTATTTGACAATGATTCTGATCAATTCAAATACAAAAAGGAAGAATCATGACTATTTGATATTCATGGTGATAATTCCACAAGGACTTAAGATCCAGCGTTTGTTCTAGAACATTCGATTAGATGTCAGATCAATAGAAGAGTCAAAACACATCAATAGTTGAAAAAAAGTTTCTTATTTTGGGGGGGGAGAGGGTGATATTGATATTTTGTAAGCTCTTACTGAATCCTTAGTGCTTTTAAGGTTGTGTTGTTGTTGTTACTTATGACACTTGGCATGGACAAGCTCCCCGCTGATACAGAAAAAGATTTAAACTTAAAAGAGCGTCTCTTGTTTTTGAAATAGCGCCAACTCTGGCCAAGAGTACGACTTAGCTACACACTCACCCCATTTGCTTGCACAACCCCTTTTTACATCGGGCGCACAGTCACACATCTCACAGATAGCACACAGAAGAACAACCATGCCCAAACCGGGACTCCTAGAACACGAGGAAGGCGTTCTACCTCTGTGCCAGAAAGCCGGCTTTTACGGTTGTAAATTCCTGATAAGCATTTTTGCCATAAATGCTGTTTTGAGTGTTTGATCTGCATTTTGTTTCTTATATATCATTTTTTAGTGCAAAATGAAGAATTCTTATCTCTTTCTGAGCTTGTCCAATTATTCACAGCACAGGTGGCACAATTTCTCATTGGTAACAATATAAAATGCATACAATGAATGCAACACTTTCGAATTTAATTCAATATGCAAACATTTATTTACTGTAATCCATAGAAATTTAACAAATCCTGACAGTTATAAAGGATAATAAATTTTAATATACACACATGCTCAAGCATACATACATATATTTATATATTCTGGAGTTTATTGTGGTTACTCTCCTTATGAAAGTATTCCTAAGTAATTGATTTCAAATTGTTATCTCTGTAGATTAATGAATCCTTATTATATAAATATTATTTGCTAAAATATACATGATCGATTTACCCTAAGAAAAAATTTTATATGAAAAAAAGAAACATTTATTCAGAATAGTTTTATAATTATGCACCTTGATTTTGCTATTAATATTTTATAACAAAAGTGCCATATTGCCCAACAACGATTTTAATGTGAGGTTGATTTAAATCTTTAAAAAATTACTTTGGCAGAAATAATTACTGTGCTTAAGAAATATTTTGGTATTATTTTGAATACTGAAGAATTATATTTGTGTATTTATTTAGAAATTATTAAAAAGGGATTTTTACAACTTTTTATAAAAATTAATTAATTTTATAAATGAGCAGAAAGTATTCTCAAAATGAATAAAAAGTGTTTGATGCTATAACTCAAATCTGCTCAATAGCATTTAACATTGTTTTTTAAAGAAATCTAAAAAAAAAATTTCTTCGAATTTATTTGCATAGAGCTTTTTTAAATTATTAAATGATTATTATCATAAATCTATTTTCTTAAATTTAACAAGTATTTACATCTAAAAAATATACTTCAAATATAGACAATTTTCTTTGCAAATGAGCGAAATTTTTTAGATGGTGAAATAATAATGATTTATAATTATTAGAAATTTCTTCCATTTAAAATGGGCTATTTCATAATAATTCTAAATAAATTCAACTAATTCGAATTCTATTTTCAAAGAAATTGAAATTTCTTCATAATTCACCCTAGATGGTTGATCATTGTTTCGGGAAAAACATTACAAACTTGATGAAACTACGTAATGTTTTTATATTATCGAGGAAGAATTCATAAGAAAATCCATCAATTGTTTTAATTTATTGTCCATTGAAATGAAACTTTGAACTTTTTTAAAAATCAAAATATTGGAATGAAAATGTATTAACTAGATAAGGACTCTATTCAAAAGAAAACATAAAATAATTGAAATTAATAGTTAAAATATAGAAGAATTAGTTCTTGCATATTTTCATTCTTTTAAAGTATCAATTGTTTTGAAGAGTTGTTCGGGAGTTGTTATCTTAACAGTAGGCAATAGATTAAAATTACATTTTATCAAATATTCTACGAATGAAATACTGGATAAACATTTGAATTAATATTTATCTTCGTATTATACTATTTCCTGCATTAAATAAATTTTTAAAGGGTTCCAACAGTGTCTTGTAAAAAGAACTACAAAACATTGCGAAACCAAATAAATGACGAATATTCTTCTGAAGTTACTGAATATGCTGTTTTTGTTCAGTAGTAAAATTGAGCTTTATCCCTTAAGTGACGGAAAATTGCATTTTTTAAAAATTTTATATTAGAATGTAATACAAATAAAATATGTATACTTATCATACGGTTCATCAATTTAATTCGGGGCAGTGATGGCCTTGTGGACAGATCTCCGCTAATAAATGGTACTTCTTCATACTCGAAACCCAATTCCATTGATGCACCATCATGTAACGAGATCTATTGCACGTTACATCTGCTACTACCAAACGTCCCCCCCTTCTCTGAACAGATGCGTCCTAGTCATCTGAACATTGTTCAAAATTACGAGTTCCCTCCCAAAATAGCCCTAGTGTTGCTTCGCAATGGCAACTTAATATAACTAAAATAAACTCATTTATTTTGATATCTAATTCCATACATCCAAAACTACAGGATAATAGCAACTGCTCGCTTAAATAAAAACTATAGTGTAATATATATATATATATATATATATATATTATATTGCTTATAATATTGCTAGTAAATATATAAATTTGTTCTTGTTCTTTGTTACAAAAATCTAATCTAGATTGCAGTCGGATATTCAGAAGCAGGAATTTTTATACTTCTGTCTGTGATATTATACAAGATAGGAATTCTCAATAACCTACTTCGTCGCATTTTGGTATGCAGACAGAGCAGTAGGCTATTTCTGTATCAAATATTTCATACTGGTATTTCTATAAGTCTATAAGTCTTTACGGCCGACTGTTTTGGAGAAAGAAGCTTAATTGACAAGCAAACTCCTTGAGTATTTATTACACATGGTTGTTTTTATAAGTCATGATTTATAGATTTTTTTCTATACTTTTTTTCAAATTCATTCTTTTCTGAAAATTCAAGCATAAATACTTTTTTTTATATTAGAAAATGTTATTTCTTTATTAAAAATATATTTCAATCATTTTCAAAAATTTTGTTTGCTATAATTTTATTTCTTTTTAAAGAAGTTATTGAAAAACAATTATATTATCATTACATTAGAATTATAATGCCGGATTCCTGGCACGGAGGTAGCGAGTTTTTTTTTATGATCTGGGCGTCCCGGGTTCGAGTCCTTGCTAGGGCATGGCTTTTATCTTGTTTTCTATCTGTTAAAAATCTGAATGCTTCCCCTTGTAAAAAGAGACTGTGCGAGTGAATGTGATAAGTGTGTGGCCACTTCATATGTGCTAGAAATCAGATTTCTGCTCTCAGGCGTTCAGCGACCTATTCCCTCAGAAACCACTGCACCCCTCTTTCCGTTGTAAAGTGGACACGCCATCACCATCATTAGAATAATAATGACATAAACTTTTACAATACTCTGATCAGGTTGACAATAAGGCTTTATTATTATATTTGTGAAATATTTTTAATTTATACCAATACTATTCATATATTGGATCAATTAGAGAAAATAAAATTGTGGGATTAATTAAAGGATACTTGGAACAACATTAACTTAATGTTCACCACATTTATCTTCTAACTCATTATCTCATTAGTCACAGTTTGTGCAGAGCAAATTACTGCCCTAGTGAGAAAAGAAAAATACGCACTTTGGGTCATTCCCCTTTAAAATAATTACTGTCACAATGATTTGGTAAAAGAAGTCTTGAATCTCTAAAAAACATACTTATCCACAGACGCAGCATAAACTCTAATAATAAATGAACTTCAGAAAAAATAGCATTTCTGATTCATCATAATTAAATAGAATTAACGACGACTGAAAGTCAGCATTTAAAAATAAACTGTTTTGCTTCCATGCTAATAGAACGCTGCTTTTCTGTTTGTTTTTATCAAAAATAATCCCATTTTTCCAGCGTATGAGTAACGTATTGATAGATGATCTGCAGAACTATGGATAGGGAATACAATTGCCCTTCGGTCCATTTTTAATGTATAGTATATAAAAACGATTAGAGTCACACGTTTTTTAAATGCAAATTATTCACTTCTATTAAACTTGCTGCCATTATATCTTTTGGACTTTCTTTGGTCTACCTGTCCTTAATTGGTCCAGGATGGATATTTAAGGGGAAATAAGTGTCATTTTTTTCATCTGAATTATTTTCAAAATTATGAAGAGATACCCAAATAAAACCTTAAAAGGAAATCTTCTATGCCTATTTCAAGGTATCATGTCAGAACAAAATATCTTGAACGGCCAAGTACCACGTGCTCGTGCAAGTTATATATTTCTACTCACTTAAATTGTTTCACTTTGAATGAGTCACTTTGGTATTGCAAACGATCCAAAAAACTTTGTACCGCATTGATTGTTTTAAAAAGATATCACATTTCCTATTTTTTTTTCATTTCATATAATCACTTGCTCAAAATGACATCTTTCTAAGTTTCATTTGCTGCAGTCATTAACTTATTATTATTTTTTAAATCAAAGCTTTTGTAATTACAGTGGTGAGTTAATAAAAGCCGATTTTTTGAGATATTCGTGCAGATAATAAAATTTCAATTCATTGGAAATGCATATTTATTGACGCCAAAAACCTCATACCCAAAGCAACATCATATTCTGACATGATAATAAGTGTCATTTTTTAAAATCTGAATTAGTTTCAAAATTATGAAGACAGTATCAAATAAGCATTCGTGTTGATTCGAAAAAAAGCCTAAATATAACTTACCAAAATAAATTAATTGGCCATCATCTAGCATATTAGCAATAACAAAAGATGATCGAACATTTTATTGAAAAGTATTGAATACTATCTAAAAATAATATTAAAATATGAACCATGATTTCCTATATAATCTAGTGTGTGTGTGTATGTGTGTGTGTGAGCGCGCGCATTTTGATCAGGTTAGGGAATTCAATAGCTATCACACTGTTTTATTTAAATTTTTTTCTTGCTTGAAGAGAATAAATATTTATATTATGATAAGGAATTGAGTATTGCTATCATATTGTGATAGTGGATTTCATAATTACATACTAACGCTATTAATAACAGGGAATTATAAATAAAATGCTAAAAAAGGACAGATTTTCCAATAAAGAATATAATTTATGGTTTACAAATAAATGCTCCTTTGAAAGAACTTTATTTTAATTTATTTGTTGAAATTAAATAACAATTTAAATAAAATGGAAACGAACATATAGATGAGATAAAACGATAACCAGTAAAATCAATTCTCAACACTTAATTGCCTTTTTCAAAGATTTATTCTAATTTAGAAAGAAATTCAGAAAATACTTTGAAAGCTATTCTAATTTTTAACAACAATAATTTTTAGAGAATCCTTATGTCTTTATGTACTTTTCCCATGAAAATTTCATTAAATAACCACTTAGATAATTACTCACATTCCCTATAAAAGACGACTAAACAAAATTATTTGGTATATTCATTCACCTTCAATTTATTACGGAGTAGTTCCTCAATCTCACATATTATGAAAACTTAATCTGCTAAGGGGATCCGCCCTCGTGTAGTGAGATAATTTACCAATGCTTAATGTTCTTCGGTGTTAATAATAGCTTTATTCGGGTTATTAGATTAACAACTTATCATAAACCTCAAAGTATTCTTGGGAGTTCACATGAATTATTAAGAAATGCTAGCATGAATAATGAGTAATGAATTCCCCATTAATAATCTACTTCAAAAATTTTAAATACTATTGTTTGATCTATTAAATTATAAAATATTTCATACCTTGGTTAACTGATTTTGTTTGTTTCTTATGTTACATTATATTTTGTATGTTATTGTTTTATACTCTAGTATTTTAATAACTTATTACAACTAACAAATTTAAAATAAGTAAAAAAATACACCAAGTCTTTATAAATTTAATAGCAAAATAAGTTAATGTACATAGCTCTGCAGTAAGGATTATTTTATTTGAGATGTTTAGTTTTGATTTGAGAGTTTGTAAATTTTACAAATAAAGAAAATCTCCTTAAGGCGACCAGAGACCTTTAAATTTAGTTTTTTGCAATTTTCACCAAACAAACAGAATTTTAAAGCATTGTATTAGTTTATTTATGACTTAGGCGGGGTTAATATAAAATGTTGGCGATAAATAACGTTAATGAAAAATGTTCCAGGTGCTCCAAATATGTTCGAAAGCGCTCCACTTTTTATTATTACTTACTCTAACCCTTTTGAAACAAATTTGGGATTAATTTTGAAGTTTAAGTACTAAATATCAAAATTAACATACATAATAACTCAAAACTACTGATTGTTTTAAAAGTTTTTTTTATGTATTACCTTAAGTTTAACTTATTATAAAAAATTATTTCTATTTTGCCAATATGCACGATATCTTTTTCCACAACTTTTAGGCTTGACTACTGTCTGTGAAAAATTTCTATAAGAATGAAAATAGAATGTTTTTGTCTATGCTTTTGTAGGAAAAAAAGGCTTTTTTTTCCTTCTAATTTTTTGGTTTTTACCCAAAAAAATCAGAATCAGAATCAAGAAAATTTTATATGGAAGAAAGGGATGCAACATTAAGCTACTTTTTGATGTAATCGTAGTTCTGAATCATACATTTGCTGTAGCATAATACCACTTTTCCAATACCTTCATCATAGAAGCAGCCGTCTGTATTTTCAACCAATTCTTTACGCTAGTCTGAAGCAAGTTGCCTGTGGCGAATGTTCGTTCTCCTAGCCAGCGTTTTATGTGGGCAAAGATATGAAAATCTGTGGGAGCCAAGTCTGGACAGAATGATGGGTGATCAAAAATTTCCCATCCGAAACCCTTCAGGAGGATCGTTATTGCAAATGCAGCGTGTGGCCTATCATTGTCATGAAGAAAGGCAATCCCTAACGACTTTTACTCACAATGGTATAGAGAGTTGACCGTGAAATTTCAGGATACAGATAATTCAAACCAGAAATTGTGAACCGACGACTTCCGCGAATCGCTTGATTCATTCGCTGACCAAAATTATCGGTATCTCTGTCCGCCTGCATCGTGAACATCTGTGTGTCCAGTATCAGAGTTTCTGCACCGTTTCCGCACTTTGCAGTAACTCATGAACGTCTCTCCGTACAATTCACTCGTTCGTAAATGAATTTCAGCAGCATTGCATCCTTCAGCATGCATAAATCGAGTGCCAAAAGACTCTATTTTTCGAATCATGTTTATGTGCTCCCTAGGTATTCAAAAATGACACGACGCTTTCCCATGGTCAACTACAGACTTAGTGCAAGACGTCTGCGCACAAACCTAGCGGATTTTCTTCGAAGTTTTCCTTTAGTGACCTATCTGATCTTAAAAAAATAACACTCGTACTTTAACCTCTGAATGCTAATCATTCGTCCCTTAGACGAACGCTTACGAAATAACTTTGACTATTCTTATCAATCAATTTGACTATTCTTCTCCCATGGCCAGATAAAGGTACTGAGTAGAACGATCCATTTACCGGTATTCAATCCATATACCGGTAAATGGATCGTTCTACTCAGTACCTTTATCTGACCATGGGAACTACAGACGATGACATTCCTTTTCCCCGAAATATTCCTGCTTGTAGTACATCTAGAACAATTGTCGTCTCAGAGGCGAAGGGTTATGTGTCTCGTTAGTACTAAGAAGATATTTCTGTGTATGTTTGGAGATGTCGAAGCGTTTTCACGGAGGACATTTGTGGGGAAGCCCAGAACTATCCGTGAATTATTGAAGGAATTAAGTGAGGGAGATCATTCTACTTCTGAGAATGAATCGGAAAATGAAGATTTTATTGAAGTTCTGCTTGCTCCATGGATGCAGAGGCGTCTCAACTTATCAACTTTGTCCCGATCAATAAGGACTATTATATGTGAACTTCTAAAATTGAATTTAAGCCCTCAACGACCTGGCCAATCCGAAATTTTTAAAAAAGAGAAATTTGTGCAGTTTGCCCATATAACCTGTGCATAATGAAGCGCAATTTTTGTTTGTTATGTTCAAGAGCAATGTGCGGAGAGCATCACGCACATATGTGTAAAGATTGCTTCGAAAATAAATAAATAATATTTTTACCCTACTTGACAATCAAGAGTTATGAAATCGTCTGCAGGTAGTGTATTTAAAATCACTACCTGCTTGAATCATTGCCTGCTTTTATTTAAATTAGCTTTAAAAATTGATTTTAAATACACTTAGTCTACACAATTCTAGGAGACGAATGGTTATCATTATTATTAGTTTTTTAAAGGTTACCTTCCTAATGTTAACTTTTAACTGATATATTTGAATTTTATACATATTTCTTCTATCAATTTAATTCAAAACTTTAAGTATTTTTTATTATTTTTCGAAACAAATTTATTACGATTAAATTTTCATATCTTGAAACTTAAAGAAAGTCTAAGGAGTTAACTGTGTTATTTAACATTTAAAGTATACAAGTATATGAAAATTTAATTTATGATATATTGCTACATTTTTCAAAACAAATTTATAATGCAAATTGAGATACCAATCTACAAGAGAGAGAGAAAAGAACAATCTCTTCAAAGTTATTTCCAAATAAGTTTATAATCAAAGCAATGGAAATTTCAAAATTAAGTTAATTTTCCCACGGCCGATCGTAAAAGTACTATCCTTTCTTGAAGGAGGAAAAATAAATGGAAACTTTAAGCAGAGAAAATCTCCGCTCATTCTTTTTACGACAGAGTAAACTACCCACTTAAAATGCGCTAATAAACCAGTGGATTTCCATATTCAAATGAGATCATTTTCGGCAAGCCGGAAATTTTGGTAGTAAAAGGCAATGATCGATGCTCGAACGTGAAACCAATCTGCGTTTTAATGAATCCGGGGTAGGAATGGCTAAGCTTCTGATCATCGGTGAGTTATCCGTTCTTTTAGCATTATCACATCGTTGATTTCAATTGTTTCTTTCTCTGCTTTCACAGGAATTTTCTCTGTCAGCAAAATAATTTTATTTGAGACCTTCAAATTTATTGAAGAATCAAAAATACTTTCTTCTATTTTCTCATCTCTTAGAAAACAACCATCTGATCAATGTAAAATATCGGTAAATATGCTAAAACATCATTTTAATGAAAAATTATGATTTAAAAAAATCATTAGTCTAAATGGTTGAAAAGATTTTTTATAAGGGGAATAGGGGCATTAAAAATTTCTATTTGCAATTCCCACCTTGGCAATTTGAAATTTTACAGGCATTAAGAGTAACACTATAGGGGATGACACACGGAATTTTAAAGCAATATATTAATTTATTTTTGAGTTCGGGGGGTTAAAATATTATAATATTAGCAATAAATAACGTTAATGAAGAATGTTCCAGACTCTCCAAATTTGCTCGAAAGCACATTTAATTGCTACAAATATGATCAACAATTGGTAGTCATGATGAAACATCAAAGAAAAAGGAAAATCTGAAAAGTATTAAAAATTATTTGTAAATGTGAAGAAGGAATTAATTATATTATTTCCATTACATAGCATCCATGCCAATTTTAAGAGAAAGGAAGATGTTTTAATATTTCTTAATTTAGGAAACAAAGCATATGAAAATACATCCTCTATAACAAAATTTTACGATGATATTAGAAATATGGATGACCGTTTAATTTGTGAAATCAATATTCTAAATTAAGAAAAACCATGCTAACTTAATATCTTAAATCAAAGTCGAAAAGTACTCCTACGATTTCAAAAAAGAAAGTTTAATAACAGTCTCCAACAAAAAATCAGATGAAATATAAACAGTAAAATTCATTAACTGGATTAATTTCCGTTTCAGCGAACTTATATAAGTAGGATTTTATTTTAAATGTAGATTAAGTCAATAAATTATTCATTTTTTATTAATCGTTTTACTCTTTAAAAATATTTTAACATTATTATTTTTTTAAAATTAGAGTGGTCAAACCTTGCAAAATATTTGAAATCAAATTTTAAAAAAGTGCACAATTTCAAATATTAATTTTGATTTTTCCATATAAGTTTTAAAATTCTGTCCAGAAAGTATTTTTGCTTTAAAAGAAAGATTATATTTTATATCTGAAAAATGGGTAAGATTTATTATTAGGACTATTAATTCATTCATTATATTGATTACTACAATAAAGTAATAACTAATTTTAAATTCAATTATTTAAATTAAAATTAGTTATCGTTTAATATATTAATATAATTTTCAACAAAAAGAAATTGTAAAACAAATTACGGGTAATTACAGTTGCAATCATATCGTTTACGTGATTAATCACTTATATACATCAGCCAGTCAATATTTTATATATGAAATTTTAAAAAATTACATTCACAAAAATAAATATTTAATTTAAATAGCACTAAGATAACAAGAAAAAAGGAGAGAATTGCTAAATGAGAATGTGGTAGAAATACTTATTAGGGAAATGTATTTTTTGGAATCAATTAATAGATGTTGAAAGTCCTTGACTTTCATTGTTTTAAATGCTTTTAAAACAATGAAAGACAAGGACGTCTGCCGATACTTTTCGAATAATTTTTTTATATAAAACACCACCTATCAATTTGTATATTCAGTGTGTGCAAAAAAAATGTATAATAAATTCTAGAAAAGCAGTCAATAATCAACTGCGTTGACTAAAATTCAAGACTGTATAGCTCACTTTAGATTTTCTTTCCATAAAACATGGCCTGTCTAGTTCTATATTTAATCAATAGAAAAATAATGTAGGAAACATTATAAAAATTGCTATCCATAATTAACTCCGTTGCAATAATGAAAGTCAAAGATGCTTGCAGATACTTTACAAAGAATCTAATTTTTTTTTCTTAAAAAATGACCTATTTATTTCTATATTCAACGAATAGAAAAATAATGTAGGAAACATTATAAAAATTGCTATCCATAATTAACTCCGTTGCAATAAAGAAAGTCAAAGATGCCTGCAGATACTTTACAAAGAATTTAATTTTTTTTCGTAAAAAAATGACCTATTTATTTCCATATTCAACGAATAGAAAAATAATGTAGGAAACATTATAAAAATTGCTATCCATAATTAACTCCGTTCCAATAATGAAAGTCAAAGATGCCTGCAGATATTTCAAAAAGAATCGAATTTTTTTTCGTAAAAAATGACCTATTTCTATATTCAACGAATAGAAAAATAATGTAGGAAACATTATAAAAATTGCTATCCATAATTAACTCCGTTCCAATAATGAGAGTCAAAGATGCCTGCAGATATTTCAAAAAGAATCGATTTTTTTTTTGTAAAAAATGACCTATTTATTTCTATATTCAACGAATAGAAAAAAATTGTAGGGAATATTATAAAAATTGCTATCCATAATTAACTCCGTTACAACAATGAAAGTCAAAGATGCCTGCAGATACTTTACAAAGAATCTAATTTTTTTCCATAAAACATGACCTATTTATTTCTATAGAACATAATAGAAGAATTTCAATTTCTAAACATAGATATATTCATTAATTTTTAAAAGAATGTCATTATTTATAAAACAAAACACAAACAAATATAATGTTATAAAAACCTATAATATTTGAAGAAACACTTAATTTAAATTTTTAATCAGAATTTTATACTTTAAAAAACTACTGTGACAATTAAATTCTAATTTTTAAACAAAGCCTCATTGCAGAATTTCTGAAAGAAATTTTAAAATAGCATTTTAAATTGAAAATTTAACATTTAATATTTTTTAGAAGACATTTTGAACTAGGTAACTTAACTTATAACATTATATATCAGTTTATGTAATATGAAATTAAATTAAGGTTACAAATAATCATTAATTTTTTAATGAAATCTTTATAAATTCTTCTTTTTTAAAAAACTTAGAATTCTAAGATTCTTCGAAGATTTAACATTAAGATTTAATAAGATTTAATTCTACGAGAATTCTAACAAAGTATTAAATTATTAATATTTTCAAATTCACACTTTGCTTAAAGAGACGCACTTTTAATATGCTTAGTTAGACCTTTATAATTTATGACATTCTACTGATTATTCACACATAATAAGGATGCGCAGTAGGGGTGTTGCCATTGGCGTTACAATGACCAGTTTGATTTAGAGCTCCAAACATATCACATATATACTTTTGTGAAGGCGAATGGTATATTTATCTTGACGCTCTATTTTCCCAATTTTGTTGCATTCAAAGACTTTTTTGAATTGCGCAGTTTCTCTCCTTTTAAGAAATTTTTAATTTTCTGTTCTTTTTCCATAAAATTCCTCTTAAAGAAAATGTGATATTTTTTCTGTTAAATATACTTTATAATTCTTAAATCCCAAAATAAATTTTAAACCATAAAAAATAGTTTAATTTAGTAAAAGACTATTCGATTATAAACGAAGGGAAAGAAATTCATCATCATTCCCAAAATCAAACGATACAGAAAGAAACTCATTCAAAGTAAACAAAATTTTAATTCAATAGTGTTAAGATAATATATAACTATCTATCTAAATATCTATATCTATCTATCTATCTATCTATATGTATGTGTGTTTGTGTATGCGTATATATATATATATATATATATAGGCACGCACGCACGAACACAGTCAGATACACACATATTATTATTTTGAATCTTTTTGTAAATATTGTAAATATTTGTAAATAGTTTAATTGTGTAAAATTAATTGCATTGGAATCCTACGTCATCGAGATAATATATTTATTAAAAGGATGAATTTAACATAAGTATACAGTTTAAAATTTAAAAAAAACATTTCTTTCTATTTTTTTAACTTACAAAAATAGAAGGAATTATTGAGCATAATTAGGAATCTCATACAACTATTATATATATTTAATCGTCCCTAGTCAGTCCTTGCAATTTTTGAAACAGTTTTTACTTTGAACAAATTTTTTCAAAGGATTTTACTTAAGAAATAATTCAAGCATCTTTAGAGTGCAACTTACGCAACCATGAAAAGTCTGACTGCTTTAAAAATTCTTTTCAAATTACATTACTCAAATTAAAATAATTAAAGTAACATGCTGTGCATCTTCAAAAAATTTTATGAAAAAAAGTTAAAAAAAATAAAACATATATTTAAACTATTTATCAAAAATAAATGTAACATATACTGATGTCAAAAAAGGAATAAAATTTTATTTGATCCTTGAAACGTGACTTTGAGTTATTTAATTAATCTCGTTCCCTTTGGACGGGGAATTTGTTTCTCTTCCATTTTTTTTAAATTTGATATTCTCAAGAAATGTACTAAATACCATAAAGCAAATTTAGTCTAAAGAAATGTATGAAAACATGGGTTTAAAATAATTTCAAAATAAAAAAAAAATGGTATGAATATAATTATGTCTTTAATCATACATTTTTGTTACATTTTAAAATTATTCTCTTGTGCATCTTAAAAGAAAAAAAACAAAGGAAAGAAAATTCACCAGACATTTTACAGCAGACACGATTACAGCATAATGTACCCTCTTTTATCTCATTGGGAAATGTATATAAATATTTTTTTTAAATTTCCTTACGATAAGCCATTTTCTATCTATATATTGATTTTTTAACAATATTTTTAAATTTTATTGATGCGGATTGTTTGTACTAATTATTTTTTCATTTTATTTTTTGAACAGAGATAACAACCTTTGGATTTAAGCCTGCCATACGGATAACGTTTCTTCATTCTTGGGGTAAGCAACCACATTTTATGTGGATTTGAGATTTTTTTCTTGACGGAGATTATTTTTTAAAAAAACATAGAAGTTTTTGAGAAAAAAATTTATAAATGTGTATTTATTTCAGAATTTCCAAATAAATATATATATATATATAATTATATTTAAGGATGATTCTTGAAGAATATTTGAATTTATTATACGTACTAATTTATTTATTCGAAAGATAAATATCAGTTTTTCATTAAACATTTCATGGCTACAATTGTAAAAAAAGAAAATTCTTTTATTGCAATCCATGAAGGGGAAGAAGCTTTAATTTTAGTAAATAATCAATGACTGAAAAAAAAATTATAAATAAAATGTCATAAATATTTTAGTCAAGAATTGAAAATAAATAAATAAAAGATTATTAAAATTTATGTTAATTCGTTTGAAATTTCCTTTTGAAGCCTCATTTTTATTTAAGTTTCATGGATAATGTAGTTATACGTTTAAGAACCACAGAATATTTTTGCGTGTAATTTTATAGTAAAACTTGTCGTCTACATTTATATTTAAAAAAAAGACTTCAAAGCATTAATTACTTTTAAATGTATATTCATGAAAGAACTTTACAAAATAATACATAAATTACTTACATAATCCATAAAGGAAACATTGCATATTCCATTCCATAAAGAAAACATTGTTTTAAAATTATTATTGCTAAATAAGTAATAGAAATCCATTTGAATCAACTAAATTATTTTTTAACAAATAGAATATCAGGAAAATGAAAAGAAAACTTATAAGGGTTAAAAAAATGTGATTGCTTGAGTAAAAGGGAAGAATCAATGAAAATATGAGCCAAGAATTTTAGTAAATAGTTTACAAATTTAACATTATTGCATACAAAAAAGGGGATTCCATATCAATAATTTGCATCACAAATTTCTCTAAAATTGCTTAGTCTGATAGGTAGAACCCAAGTGAAAAATGGCCCAATTTAAAAAAAAATAATGGAGTGTAACATGAAGTGTATGAAAAAATTCAGAACGAACTAAAATTCCAAACAATAGCAAGCTATATATATTGGATTGAAATAAGAGACTTCTCCAGTTTTTAAGACATAGGATATCTCATGAAAACTTAATGGTGCCAATTAGTGAACATAAGAGAAGAAGATGGGTCAAAATTGATTTCTTTCATTAAAATTGAAATAGAATATTTTCTGTCTTATTTGTATTTTTTATAAACAAAGCCCGAAGACAAGTAACTTGAAATGATAAGACAAAAATTCCGTCAGACCCTCTAAAAAGAATAAGAGATGATTTATTTTCTCTAACCTACTTATTTATTTAAACTACTTCTTAAGTAAAGTGCCTTCGGAGATATTAATCTTTTCATATTCATATAAAGACATGGTACTCTCTGATATTTTAATTTGTCAAGTAAAGTTAATTCTATAAATTAAATATTAATTTCAATTAATTAATGATTTGAATATATGGAGCTCAATCTTTCCATACATGTGTTTGTCATAAACATAAAGTGCTTAGTTTCAGGAATATTAATATTAATTTTGAAACGAATATCAATATTCAAGGATTATTTACAAAGTTCAATAATAAATTTTAGATTAAAATAATTTTATTATTGATATGAACATGTTTATTTCTTTTTTATTTTTATTGATTAATTAGATATTTGCGGCGACCAGCTGGTTCAAAAATATTAATTCTTGCTAAAATGTTCAATTAAAATTTCGTGTAACTTGTTCTCATAATAAGTTTTTAATAATATATGTAAGCTTCAAATTATGATAATCATATTCTTCACTTATTCTATCATGTACTAGGGTTTTGTTTATTGTTCTACTCGTCTCTTTCTAATTCCCTATGTTGCTCGTAAAACTCAGTTTTGAATTGAAGTGGAAATAATGGAACTAAATTTAATTTAAAGACGTATTTTAGTTAATCAATGCGTGTCTCTAAAAATTAATTGAGAATTAAAATTAGAGATGTTCGACATTGAAATTTTATGTGGAGAACAGAATAATTCTCATAATTTGTATCATCACAAAAAATTATTCAGCAAAATTTTTGCGAATTGAATGAAGAATTATGTTTTCATTTTTATGTTTAAAAGGATATAAAGGCTATCGATAATAATTTATTTCGGTTTATAAATATATTTCAAAGAATTATGAATTTTAAATTTTAAAAAGTCTTTTGGTCCTAATGAATCATATTTTGTAGCATATTATTGTCTCCCTAATTTTGAAATAAATTCTTTTCTATTTTCTAAGTTCAAATCTGATCGATTCATTAAAATTTGAATATTACAATATTAGAACAAACAACACTTTTATAACCTAAAACAATCACTCTTAAGAAATTCTGAAAGATGACTAACTTTTTTAAGACGGTCGATGGAGTGTTTTATAATCAAGAGTTTTTATAGAATAGTGTTGTTGAAATTTTCATAAATCAATAACATTTAGAGGTTGATTGGAGTACAACTTTTTTTTATTTAAGAGATTAGTGCATCAAGAATATTTAGTTCAATACGATTCGCAGAGTAGAGTAACAGATTATATTTAGAGATTTAAAATTGGTAATTCATCTGCAAATTATTTATTCAATTTACATAAAATATATATATTTTTTTTATTTCGTTTAAACCGTTTATTTGTAGATGTATACCTATTAATAAAGACTTACAAATTGCCTTTTGGACTTCGATTAGAGTTGGTATCATGTACATAATAAAACAAATATACCTTGAATAATACGGTTTAGTTGAATTAGCAACATATACATTGTGAAAAATCATAGAAAACATTTTCTTGCATTTACTTTTCAAAAAATATCATATTTGATATTTGTTTAATTTTATAAAGACACATGCTGAAAATTATATTTTTGTATATTTAATTTATAATGGTAGTTAACTTCTTTTTAACTTTTGTTAATACGATGGCATCACTTTGATAAAAGTTTATTTTTTCCCATTAACGTGCAACGCCCTCTTGTGGCTTAAATTGTATTTTAATTTTGTGCGAAATAATTTATTATTATTAATGTATTATTTGAGTAATATTTTCTTGAAAATATGTAATATTACATTAATTTGATATTTTCCAAATTTATCCATGGCAATATTTAAGAATGGTGTTTTTGGTTTAAGGGTATTTCTTTTATTTAAAGATTTAAAAGATTTATTTTATTATTATAGTATTTTGGCCAAAATATTTCAAATTCAATGTTGCTAATTAATTGATGTACTAATTGATTTTAATTACTTAATATTTAATTATTTTAAGGTGTAAAGAAAATAAATTCTATGAAATATTCCTTCAAATACAAAAGTCCAATCGATTTCCAAAAAATTATATAGAGGTGTTTAGTAAATTAAATTGAAGTACTGGAAAGTTGATTACAGGAATCTAAGAATTAATCTTTCAGTGATTTAGAAGTTTGCTGAAGAGGAACAATTATTATAATGAAATGCCTTAAATGCTTATCATGTATATAAGTAACATATATTTAGAGAGTTTAATTGAAAAGTTTTGTTGAAAAGGAAATAAACGAATTATAATTAAAATACGTACATTGTAATAAATCTAATTTCTTATATCTTAATTATTGTAACAATAAACAAATATATATGTGGAAGACATTCGCAATGAACAATGAATTTTAATAACGTAAGTCACATTGCTTTCTTGTGTAAATTTCCCATCTTTTTTTATATATTTTATGTTAGGAAACCATTTCTATGTTATTCACAATTTTTCTAGAGCTACATAAATGAAATGTTTGGTCAAGAAAAACGATTTTTATAAACCAAATAATGTATTAATAATTCTTTATGATATAAACATAATCAGAATCATTTTTATTTTTACTTAACATTGATAATACAAGTATATTTATATTTCAGTATTAGTTTTCCTCTTATAAGTTTATTAGATTACCTTAACTAAAAAATATTCTGAAAGTTTGTTTTTATAACATGCTTTAATTTATAAGTCACATTCGAATTTGTAAACTATATAATGAGTTTACTTTCTGTGCTAAATTTCACACGGAATGAAATATACTGAAATTCTTTTTTTAAAATATAGTTTGCGATGAAGAAAGTTTTTATAAATGTTTTAAAAATAAGGTGTAAAGTATTTTTTAATTAATAAAATACTCATAAACAATACCTAATTAATACACACCAGCCGGTTTCTAATAAATAATATAAGTATTTTTGGAGATAGTTCAGCAATTTGCCGCTAGATGGCACTTCATAACAGGGTTAGTAGCCAAATTGTAAAGAAAAAATGATTAGCAAACGATATATCGTTAATCAAAATATATGTTTCCTTTTTTTTTCGTACATTGTCATGAATACCAAAAAGAAATTATTATTTTTCAATTATCGAAATATTAAACTGTCTCAAATTGGTTTGAAAAATTGGTTCTAAAATAAAACTTTTAAAGGGTAATAATCATTATTTTTCATCATTTTAAAAGACAGCCGTTTCTTATTTGCTAAGATAAGTTCAGCTTACTTTCAAAATGGCCATTTTTAAGTTTTTATTCCCATCATTCTTTATTTCCCAAAGTGTAATTAAATACTTGAAACCTTCATTTATTCAAAGATAGCTAATTTCAGCAAACTAATGCATTTTTAATGCCTCGCTCATCTTTAGAGCTATTTTTTTTTACGAACATGTCCGGCATAAATTTTCAATTAAGGTTTTTAAATGAGAATTTGCTTTTGTTCTTATTTGTCACAAGCTCTTGTGAATGTATTTCTAAATAATTTGTCTCTGATTAAGAATTCTGAATATAAATGCGCAGTTTTCTTTATCTACTCTCAGGCAGTAATACTGCGACAAAGAAAATAACAAAATTTCTTATTTTCTAAAACCACGGCTGTGAGAAAAAAAATATATTTGGTCTCAAACTAAGAGACGTACATCCGTGTATGTATTTTCAGATAAACTAACTCCATAGTAATACTCTTTTATACATATTTATGTCTTCAAAGTAATTAGACTTATTTTCATTTTGCAATATGTTATATGTTATGTTTTGTATTTTGTATATGCTATTTGTACTCTTATACTCCTTAAACAGTGTAAATGCTATTCTGCAGAAGAAATTTTAGAATTTCATTTTTAAAGAAATTTTAAGGCGGAGACTTGCAAAAAAGAATTTCGAGAATTGTTTTCATATTTTGTTGAAAATATTTTTTATATAAAGTAATGCAAATTTAATTTTTTCAGATTTTTTTCATACTTTTTACTTATACATTTTTAAAAATAAATATCTACTTATGGTAACAATAGATTAATGTAGATATATTTTTTTCTCATGCGTATAATTTATTTCACTCAACTTATAATTAAAATATATTTTGAATTTTATTTTACTACTTTTGAATTATATTTACTATTTATTGTTGTCGTTCTTCAATTTAAATACGAAGTTTCAAAGAATTTAACATTAACCATAAACAATTATACAGCAGTTCGTAGATAGAACTTGGTCTCAAAAAAATACCTTCCAATCTCAAATTAGCATATTACCTGTAACTTGGCCAATGAGTACTGCTTGGATGATTACAATTTTGATTTTCTATTTTACTATTTGAAATGCACATGGGAATTAAAAATCATTCTGAATGCATATGTATTAATTATTTTCTTAGAATTAGTTAGAGTATTTAAAATATCAGTCAGTTTTATATTAATGGATTATATTAAAAACCTAGATAAACTAATAATTAAAAATCGTTTTATATTTTATATTCACACTAACAAATTTGCACGTTTCTAAGTTTTATTCTAACAATGAGAATATTATTATGTTTCAATCGTTCAAATTAAGGGTAAAGCCAAACTCGTAAAACTTATTGAGATAAAGGAAACAAAAAATGTATATTTAACTATAATCAAAAAAAATTTTAAAAAAATATTTAAATTCTACATCACCGTCTCTTCCATGGAAATAAACATTTTTTTGCTGAAAATTAACCAAAAATTATAAATTTTTTAGTCAAAAAGGGCTTTTCTACAGGCAGATTTAGTATTAAGTTATCCCAGCCTCCTGGCATAGGGGTAGCGCATCTTCCCCCTCATCTGGTTTTCTCGGGTTCGAATCCAGGTCCGAGCATGAATGTTGTTCTGTGTTCTATCTGTATGGATGTGCCTTCTTGTGAAAAGGGGCTCTGCCAGCGATGGGGACGAGTGAGTAGCTTAGTCGCACTCTTGGCTCTACTTCAAAACAAGAGCCACTCATTTTGGCTGAAAAACTGATGCCTCAGCAAAGCTAATAAATGGCAAGTGACATTAAAAACAGCAACAAGAATGGAAATAAGATAATTTTCAAAAAACTCTGTTGTTTGAGGCATTATTAGGTAAATGAAGTTACTTTTCAAACATAATACTTTAACATGAAATAGATTTTCGATTTAAACCAGACTATCGCTTTTGTTGAGGAGTGGGGAGAGCAAAAAGGAGAGTAAACTGCTAAGATGTTAAAAGACTGTAATAAATGTATCTGCAAATTGCTGAGAAATTCAAAGTATGTATTAAATGTATTAGTAAATTGCTGAAAAATTGAAAGGCTGTAATAATTGTATCAGCAAATGTATGAGAAATTAAATGGCTGTAATTTATGTATCAGTGAATTTCTCAGAAATTAAAGTAATAAATGTATCAGTAAACTGATGAGAAATTAAATGGCTGTAACAAATGTATCAAAAAACTGATGGGAAATTAAAAGGCTGTAATAAATGTATCTGTTGTGTGTATCATAGCTTACAAAATCAGTCTTTAGAGCAATTTGTAATAAAGTCATTCTTTTCAATCTCTTAGTCCACCAATATTCCCGAAGTATATTATAATAATAATCTTCATCTACTTACCTTACTTTTGATAGATCTTAAGATAGAATTTATCTTGTCCTTACGGACACTCAAATATAAAATTACATGAAACAAAACTATTTTTTGAATTTAAGAATGAAATTAGAAAATAATAAGTAAATAAAATGAGATGATTATAAATAATATAAAAAGGCGAACAATACAATACACAAATAAAAAACAGATATAAAGACAGTTGCAAGAAAAGATTTGATACAGAGGTAATGTTATTCCTTCCTTCCATTATTAAAAGATCATGAATCATATGAAAAAAAACCCCTTGAAAATGGAGTGTTTTACCAGGAATAAAATAGCAGTCCAATAAGCAATGGAGAGTAACGTTAAGTTTAAGTTATGTTTTAATTTAAGCCTTTGCTTTTCCAGAATTTGAAATCTTGAAAGTTGCTATTAATGTTATTAGTTTTTTGGCCAAAAATAACATCCTTCATTTTAGGGTTTTTTTGGATACATCATGCCCACTGAAAACTTGGTTTAAATTAAAAAGTAAATATGAAAATAAAACAAAGTTTCTATGATATGATGAAGGGAAAATTAGTTCGAAAAGAAACAAATTCGTTCATCTATTCCTTAAAATGAGAATTCTTTCAATTTTTAGAAATCACACTTGATTCGTTCTGAAGTTTAATATGTAAATATACTTTTACCATGCACTAAAAACATTCATTCTAGTAAGAATTTTTAAACGCTGAGGAGCTAAAAGATCGATTTAAAGTATAAATTAAATAAATATACAAATTTTACAGCCTTATAAATAAAATAAAGTAAAAAAAAGGTTGAACATCTTTTAAGTAGATTTCCTGGATGTAAACTTCTAATCCATCTGAAACCACTTCTATTCAGAAGAATATACCTCAACAACGCCTTCCTCTAAATTATCTCCTCGGAAATAATCTGGGAGAACTGAATAAACCGCCAATACCTCCTTGAATTCTTCTTCATTCCCAAGGAACCAAATCTAGTTCGGGGGAAGAATTCGTCACTGGTTTTGTCATGCATTCCGGAAGGCAGCCTCCCTTCCAATAAGGCGAGATCACGTCCCCTAACAGTACATAGGAAAGAAAGCAATCTTTTCAGTGATTCAGTGGCAACAAATCGAAAAAGGGTAGAAGGGGGGTGGGAAGAAAAAGAATAATAGCAAGTGGTAAGAGGAATGAAATAAATGAACAGCTTGAACTAATGGCAGAAAAGTGGGAAATTTTGTCGGGATTTTATCTCCTGTGTGTGTGTCGTAAATGAAATTTAGACACTTGGGACGAAGCTTTCCAGGATCGATAACTAAGCTGTTTGTTGCGCTTGCTTTTATTCCAAAATAGTTGTAGTTATTCAGTGTTTGGAGTTTGCTTCCTAAATGTGACTTTGTAATTTCCAAGTTTAAAGATTCATTTCTTTAAGTCGTTGCTTGTATTCATATTTGCTTTTCTTTACATTATTTAAAAATGTGTTTTGAGTATTATAATAATACGGTGAAATTCAACATACGAAACGCTACGTAAAATATTTATTCTGCTTCTTATAAATATATAACTACTAAATGTAAAAAATAACAATTTTTTTAAAGATGCGTGAATTTTTCTCATGTTTATTGCCATATTTTTAAATTAAATAGAATATTTATAAATTTTTTTTATAAATTTTATTGATTAAAATAATATTCAGTTCTAGATATAAAATTATACAACAAAATTCAAAATATTATTAAGGATGTGTGGATTTATTTACTTATTGTTGTTGTTGCTGTTACTAATGGCACTTGCCATGGACAAACTCGTTGCTGCGGTCAGAGATTTTTAATCCGAGGGTGTATCGCTTCTTCCAAGTAGCACCAACTACGGCCAAGAGTACGTCTTATCTACACACTCATTAAATTATACACATTTTTGCACAGCTCCTTTTTACAGAGGGGCACATTCATACTCCTCACAGATAGTACACAGAAGAACCACCATGCCCTGACCAGGACTCGAGCATGGTTCGCCCAGATCATGAAGAAGGCATGCTACCTCTATGCCAGGACGTTGGCTTATTTATTTATTATTGATAGATTTTATTTCTTCTAAAAATATCAAATCAAACATAAATAGTTGGATAAATTCATCATTATTATCTATTTAGTGTGTTTCCTAAATGATTTTATGCATTCTTATTGCTAATATACTTCCTAGTTTTTAATGCATTTCCTTTTTTATTAAATTCATTATACTTCCTTGCTCTTATTTCAAAAATATATTTTCTTGTAATTAATGTCTTATATAGAAGGTTTAATTATTTTTGAAAAATGGTTAAATTTGATTATGAATCCTTTGATACATCCTTATTTATTCGATCTCTATGAATCCTTTGATATATTCTTAATTATTTGATCTCTATGAAATATTTGATATATTTTTAATTATTTGATCTCTATGAATCTTTTGACGCATTCTTAATTATTTGATCTCTATGAATCAATTGATATATTTTTAATTATTCAATCTCTATGAATCCTTTGATAAATTAACAAAATACATGCCCTTTTTCTGGTCCTCAATAATAACTAAAATTCGCTTTTCCGCTGGCAAAATAGAATTAAGATAAATCAGAATTACATTTTGATTTTCTTTTTCTTTATACGATATATTTATCATTTACTTCATTCAATGTGTGTATTTCTTAAATTCCTCAATTATGCATGCTTTTGCTATTTACTTTAATTTAATTTTTTATATTTTGTTTTAACATAGAGAAATAATTAACTAATTATTGAGATACTATATTTTTATGGCAAAGATAAAATAGCAATTTATTTTCTGAAACAGAGGTGCATCATTATGCTATAGTCATGATATTTTTGAGCTAAAGGGGTATTTACATTTTAAAACTATTATCCTTATTTTACCAAATATTGGTAATAGCGTTCAGAATATGAAAATTAATGGTAACAGTCTTCATGACATCTAAAATTTTCAATTACCTTTTTTTTATTTTTTGGGAAAATTTTAGTGTAAACAACTTTTTTCATTATTTATTTTCAGATTTTGAGCTTGTACACTTCAATGAGAATTTAAATTAAATTATTTGTTTCAAAACAAAAACTTTTAAATGGCATTCCATATCATAAATATCACATACAGCATTAATATATGGATGCTTTAAAAAAGATCAAGCCAGAATATGTACAAATCTATCTACATTGGATAGTCATGTGAGGTAAAATATATAAGAAAAACAATAATTTACTGATATATTGTCAAACTACTAAATACAGATCTTACAACATTATTCTATTCACAACAATAAATGTAGAATTTATAATATGAATATTTATTTCAATGAAATGTTTGAAATTAATCCCTCCCCCAAAATAATTAAGAAATTAAAATTATTGTCCCTGTGCGAAAATAACACAGCTTTTCCTCATAATATTTACTTATGAGGAATTAAATTAGTAATTAAAGCTTTTCAGTTCATTATCAACATAATATAATATTATTGACGTAGTATTTTATATTGCTTTATATTCGCAAAAGTCTGTCTGTCTAAAATTACGATACTTGCTATTAAAGAGTTTTGCGACCAAAAATTAAAATAAAATTTGCCTTTTTGGAAAAAAAAATCTAAAGTTCATAAAAATTCGGCTGGGAAAACAACTTTTCTTTTTCGGATTTATACAAAAAAATCCATTTATAATAAGATAAATTGTCATCTTGTGTCATAATTAAACGATGATAAAAATATAGATCTATTATTATTGCATAATATTCATAATATATAAAATGAATAAAATATTCCCAGCTTTTTCCTTATATCCATTAAATATGTTTCAGGTATTCTTATCAATCCATTATTTATCGTGTTTGTTTACTGATTAATTCTACCTTTCTTACGGTATTCTTCCTTTATAAATTATCGCTAAATTGAATTGATTGTTTTCCGAAGCAGAAAGTTTACTTTGCATTCTTCAAATTCTTGACTCACACTGCAAATACTTTACTTTACCTTTTCTTCTTTTCCTTTATTTATACTCTTTTTCTAAACAATTTTTATTTTTCCAATTGACGAATTTCATTAGGATACTTGTAAAACTTATAAAATAGACCAATAAACATAACACACTCTGAAAATTGATATCTATGTTATGCACCTATATTATTTATAGAAAAACTTTCAACATATTTGTAATTACCAAAATTCATCTATATAATATATCACTATTAACTTACTATTTATTTCTAATTTGGTTAAATTCATTTGGTCTTAGCTGTATTGTATATCTACCTGAAGTGGACTCTCAAAAAAATCTTTATTTCAGATTCATTGTAACTTTTTTTTCGTATTTTTTGCATTTAAACTCAATATTTTCTAATTTGGTTAAGTTCATTGGTGTCTTTGTAGTAGCAGCGTTAATCCTGTCGATACTGCTACGTTCAGTGGTGGCGGGGTGGTCGACTGTACACAAGAAGTGGTAGCATATACATTAAATAAGGTCCATTACTCAGCTATGCTCATAAAATAACCTTATGTATGTCTTTAAAAAGCTTATATATAATATGTTTATAAGCTTATATATGTTTTTAAAAAGTATACTTCAGTTGTTTTATTTAAATATTATTTTAAAATACTTCTCTTTAATTTATTTTGTTTCGTCTTTAAACAAAGTTCTAACATAATCTACTTTACAGACATACTTTTAATGAATACACAAACGAAGAATAATCTGAATAATTTATTTATAGTTTTTGTATACTTAATAATATTATAAAGTATCTCTTTAAAACTATTACGTACATTGAAAGTTTGTGTCACTTACACTTATTAATATGTTTCTTTTTACAGACATATTATATGATATTAATTTTAAGTTAGAGGTAATGTTTAGTAAAAAAAAAATAAGCATTCGTAATGACAACTAAATCCGATTAATTTTCCTTGTCTAAGAAAATAAGCTATTGGTCAAATAGTATTATCTAAATAACATAACTTTTTTTTAAAAAAAAGCTACCGCAAAACGATTTCATCCAAAAGACAAAGATAATAAATTGTTCCCATTTATTATCTTTGCTTTCAACTAAGTCATGGCATTTTGTAAGTTTATTTGGGTTACATTTGTTTTGGAAAAAATTAAATAAGACAGTTGTGATTTGATCACTTTGGTCATTCATCATGACTAAGAAGAGTGCATTAAAGTGTTTTTATCGGTAAGAATAAAAAAAATTAACTAAAAGCTTTATAGTTAATGCTTTTGTTCAAATTGAAGAGACTAAAAAATTATTTTAATCTTTTAAAAGCTGTATACATTTTAATTTAATAAGATCATGTCTATGCCTTTTAAATTATTGAGATTTTGTGTATACTTATTCAATTAATGAGAAAATTAATAGCATTATATTTTTCAATACCATATTGATAAAAAATGTGGTTTTTTTATAAAAGTCAATCACATATGCGAGTCTCTTTTTGCTGAAGTAAGATATCCAAAAAATGATTAAAGTCAAATTATTAGTATAAGCTAATAAAAAGTGGCTGGTATTGGACAATATTCAATATATGGCAAATAAATAGAAATTAATTATTTTACTTTAATTAAAATTTACATTTATAATAATTTATGAAGAATCATTTTTTTAAAAAAAGAAACAATGAATAATATCTAAATAAATTTAAATATTTAAGTTAAACTCTTTATCTTAAGAATAAAAAAAAGAATCAGTTTGTGTTTTGTTAATGAGTCCGTGATCTTAACTGCATCAAATATTCTTGCTAGTCTCAGTAAAATAATTGAAGACTTTGTTGAACAAAAATTGCTCTTCAAAACTAATATTTAATGACCAAATAATCAAAGTTTCCTAAAGAATACTGAAAAATAAAGAATGTATGTTGCCCAGTAAATTCTCTAAAAGGAATTCAAAAGTTAGAAAAATGCTATTTATAAAAAATTTATGAAAACAGAAATAGAAAATCCAACATTTATGCTTGTGTAATGATAAAATATCATCGACATTCAATTTCAGTGTGTTTACAAAAAGTAATATGACTATAAAAATAAACAATAACTGATATAAAAAAAACTGACCAAAATATCTATAATTTTGCCTAATTAAAAATGAGCTATATGTCCTAAGTTTTTTTCTTGACGCCTTTCAGTAAAATCGTTATACTCTATTGATTTTGGCAGGGAATTTCTGAAATTCTTCTCTTCTTTGAAGCAATTACAGATCCGTATGCGAAATGGTTTCACACAAATTCTACAACTTACATTCTTCCAATCAGTTTGTTGAAGGAATTCCTTGTTTACAAGAGTTATTTGCTGACCGTAGCCATGCATTAGACTCTCACTCTCAAAAATAACGGCAGAAATAGAACTTTCTTCTATCTTTTTCATTCTTAGTTACACTTGTTCTTCGTAATGTGGATTTGATCTTCTTTCTCTTGGTCTTTGTACTTTTTCTATCAAATCAATGGTCATTTGTAGTGATAGTCTTATAAGCCAGATAACATCCACGATACTGACGTCGATTTTTGTATTATGGTAATGTTATTCGGCTACTGGCCCTATCGTGGCCGGTTCGTATCGCGACCTCCATTCCCTATATTAGTGACCTTGACAACGCAACCTTTCGCAACTGCCATGCCGCCATCTACCCGCAGCAAAATCGTCAGACTCACTTGACGAGCAAGCAGCATCTCGCCTAACGCTAGGCGCAATACAAAATTATTCGCTTCTTCGCCGACTCACTGGTAAGGGAGTACCTTAGCGATAGCCTTATAAGACAGATTGCATCTACGATACCGAAGTCGACTTTTGTATTATGCTCATTTTACTCTGCTACTGGCACTAAAGTCATGGATTCGTATCGCGACCTTCAATCACTACACAGTGTATTTCCTCAATTTTAGGACATTGCTTGTTTAGAAAGTTAGAACAAAGGTTTTAAGTGCATCATATATTTTTCAGGATTCTCGTTGTAATGTAACATGTTATTATCCGATATTCTAACAATCATTTGCTTTCTACCAGGTGTCACGGTCAAGATACTTCTGTTATTTAGTTACTACTTAAATTTATGCTATTAAGTTAACTACTTAAATTCATGCTATTAAGTTTACTACTTAAAATAAAGATTACGGTTTACTACTTACAATAATGAGTTTAATCTTTGTCGAGTCATTCCCTTAAACAAATAATTTTTTTGGAATGAAGCGTTAGTCTTATAATTCCAAAGCAGTTAAACCTATTATTTAAAATGTGAATGAATCACTTTAAAAATTAATACTCGCTTTAATAGAAATTTATAATCAATACAGCACCATAGTTATGCTTTAAGGAGAAAATAAGTAATCATACTACTTATATCAATAATCCGCTTTTTTGGCGAAAAGTCTATTCACTGATTTAACAATATGGCAGGAAAATTATATCAATTATACCCCGTAATTAGAGCTCCATGATGTTCAAAAGATGTCTAGTCAGATGAAGTTAAAAATAAACTATCCAATCACATGTTTGAGTCTGTTTACTCTCCTGTGACCTGACGTCATATCAATAAATTCCAGTTGGGAATGCTTACCAAGTGAAATTATGCAAGAACAATAGCCAAGTTCTGAGATATGAAACAGAAAGTCTTCAGACATTGATAATCTGTCTCAAGACTTAAAGAGTATTAGATTGAAATAAGTTATTAAATCTGTTATGCTTAACAGATTAAAAATTTTGGTTTATCTAATGGATTATAACGGCAGTTGGGGCAGTTGAAATTTGTGCCTTTCAGTGCGTTTACATAGAGCTTCAAACTCTTAATACTTTCCAGTTTCACTAAGAACAGCCGAAAAATGTTTATCTTTCACCAAAATTAGGACATAGTTGGACTGGCGATTAAATCAAGTATTTTGCTATATACTTCTGACTATCAAATATAGAGGCGGTATTTTGCAAGATATTAGATAATTTGCTTCTAATTTGAACTTTAGAGAGCAAGTGACATTTTAAGAATTTTCAAATTAAATGAATTTTTTAAAACCTAAATATAATATCTATATATTTCAACAAGTTTTTATTTAAGTCGAAATTCAAATTTTATTGTTTTATTTTTATAGTATCATTTTTAAGTTTCTAATTTTAAAGCACTATATTAATTTATTTATGAATTAGGTCCAGGTGCTCCAAATTTGTTCGAAAGCGTTCCAATTTTTATTATTAATTACTCTAACCCTTTTGGAACATAAGTTGGGACTAATCTTGAAGTTTGAGTACAAAATATCAAAATTAATCAACATAATAATTTAAAACTATGGATTTTTAAAAAAAAGTTTAAGTAGTTATGAGGTATTATATCAGTTAATTTTGATATTTCATACCCACACTTCAAGATTAATCCCAACATTTGTTTCAAAAGGGTTAGAGTAAGTAATAATAAAAATTGGAGCGCTTTCGAACTAATTTGGAGCGCCTGGAACATTTTTCATTAACGCTACTTATCGCTACTATTATATTATATGACCCCCCAACTCATTAATAAATCAATATAATGCTTTAAAATTTTGTGTGTCATTTCCTATATTGTTACTCTTAATACCTGTGCAATTTCAAATTGCTAAGGTTAAAATTGCCAAAAAGTCATTTTGAAGATCTCTGGTCCCTTTAAGTAAAAGAAACACATTTATTGTGAAAGAAGTCTGCAAAAATTTACTTCAAAATTTGCTAGGATTTAGAATAATTTTTATTCTAAATATAGTTATTTCTTATAAGTTCCTCCTTTTTAAAATTGCATGTCAATTTTTGAAGTCAATATGAAAATAAATCAGAACAGAAAAACTATTTATTTTAAACATAAAAAAAGGGTTATAAGATATATTCTTCTATAATTGAATGTTCTTTGATTGTGAAGAATTTCTAAACGAAAACTCTAAGGAAATAAGCACCCAATCATCGTCGTTTTATTTCCAGCAAATAATCTTTCAATCACACTGTACATTAAGAAAACTTGATGCATCCTATAATAATAAGGAATTCATATTTCATACATGCCAGCAAATATGAAATCTCAAATTATAGCTAACAATACCATTGATAGGCAGGAAAAAAGTATTAAAAATTCAGATTTTTTAATTTAAAAAGGGAGGTTGTTTTTTAATAAAATCAAAAGAATGAAAAAATGCAGGGTGATAGGAAAATTATCAGTAATTAAAAAGTAGATATTGCCTAGGATATTGATGGATAAGGTTTTTTTAAAAAAAGTATTTATAAAAAAAGAAAAAAATACAATCATTATTTTTCTTCACTAAATGTATTTACATTTTATTTTATAAAATTCGTAATTCATTACTTTTTTTGTAATATAGGAAATGTTTTTATAAAAGAAATCGAATGTTACATAAAATGTTACATAAAAAGAAAAGAATGTTACATAAAATGAAATATATTTAGATTTTTTTAACATTATTAAAAAATCTAACTTTCTCTTAGTAATTTTTTTGTTAAAAATTATTTTTAATATTTCTTTTCTTATAAAAACCAATTTTTTTAACTATATACATTTACTCTGATGTAAGCAAAATATTTGGATATTTACAGTTTTTACTGTTTATGCATTGTTTCCATATCAATTATTAGTAAAAATCGTCCCTGTTAAGTATTTATTTGTATTACGAGAAAAAATTGCGTTCCCGGAATAAAAATCAACAAGGGTTCGTTAAAGAGTATAGATGATTATTTTTGTATAAAATATTCAAGGTAAGCAAATTGAAAATCTTTCCGCCATTTTTTATGCAAAAAACAATCTAACCCGTGTTGTAACATTCCAATTTGTTAGATTCATTTTTGGAGTCTATTTTAAATATTTTATTTCTCTTCATCTATTTTTAACGTAATTCTTTTCTTAATTTTCTCCTATTATTATTCCACTGTAATTAATGTTAGCTAAGATAGAACAAAACTTGACAATGTACAAATTGATCTCATATATCCTTTAAAATTATTTTGATATAATTATACAAATATATAGATGTAGAAAGTATTCTATTTTTTAGTTAATAATAACAGAGAACAAATTTTATGGAAGCAACCGTTTTTTGCAGGTATAACGAAAATGTTAATTTAGTTATTTCCGTTTTGATGCTGGTCAGAGTTGGGCTGTGATCAATACTTGCCATCAGGTTTTAACCCTTGGTTTTCTTAACATTAAAACAACGAATATTATTCAGTTTACCCGAAATGCAAAAGAAAGGTGGAAATAGCGCTTCTATGTTTTTTTTAAATATATTTTTCTTAAATAAATCAATTTGTAGAGAAAAAAAATAAACGCAAAAAATTAAAATTCAAGGTGTCACAAATTGGTATTCTGAATTGGGTTGATCGTTAAGTATTTAATTAATTAAAGAAATAATAATCTTTCTTTTTTAAACCAATTCAAGAGGTTTGTTTTATATATTTTTCTTAAATAAATCAATTTGTAGAAAAAAATAAATGCAGAAAATTAATTTTCGAGGTATTACGAATTAGTATTCTAACCGTATAGCATTTAAATATTTAAGAAAAAAAAAACAATCTTTCATTTTTCAAACAAATTAAAGAAGATTGTAGCTTTATTTATTGTTTCTATTTTATTTATAATTCATACATATGTATATTTCACAAAATAAAGCTCATTTGATAATATCATATGTAATAAAGTTATAAGATAGACATGTTAAAAAAGTTATATGATAGACATTAGCAATTAAAATATGGAAAAGACAAAGAAAGTGATTATGAATTGACACAAGAAACATTTTCTAATTTTATACATAACAATTGAGTCATGAGAGAAATTGAGCATGAAAATAAATTTATGAAACCATGAGAAAATAAATTTATGAAATTATTATTTTAGCTAATTTGAATGTACTAAACACAAAATTTTGTCATAAAAATTTTAAATAAAAATAATATATTTTTAATATAAATTTCTTCATAACAATAGTAAGATATTGAGCTGAAATTCTAGTTCTCAATTTTCTCGCTAACAGCAGAAAACATCGATGCAAAACTCTAAATTGAAAAAAAAAGTTATTCTTTGCTTCATCAACATATTTCTTTTAAAAAAATTTAATCTTTTGTCAGGTATGGTTGAGCTTTTAAATCGCGAGGTGATAGTTTGTTTTTCTTTGTGAAAATGTAATCCTTTCAGTTATTTCCCTGGGGAAGGATACGATATCAAAAATTTTCATTTTTTGCCATTTGTTTGAAAGTTTGTAGAGAAGGAGGTGGTCAGTAATTGACCACTTTGGGTTCAGTTACCTCGAAGAGAATATCAGTTTGGCAAATTCGGTGAATGTAAGGACGGACATTGCTACAGCCCCCAGTCGACCACAACAAATCTAGTCGACAATGCTACGTTCAGTAGTATAGGGGTGGTCGGCTGTATACAAGAAGAAGTTATTTATATGAATCTTTGAAAAGGGAAAACTCTTTAGCTCTTTCAACTGAAGTAATCCACCACCAAAGTTCCAAAATTGTATGTTACTCTTTACTATTTTTTAAATCTGAATTTAAGTTTATTATTTTTTTAGATAAATGTAATCAGATTGCTGCTAAATAGAGAATTTCGACTAATTTACTTTAGTTATTATAAAAGAGTCTTCACTAATTGTGACATGTTTTAGCATTTTTTTAAAGTTCACTATAGCTTGGATGTACAATATTTCTGATACGAAAAAAAGGCAGTAAAACTGACATTACACTTTTGTGATATATTATAAATAAATTACTTGAGAAATACATAATAATACTTGATAATAATAACAATACTTGACAACAATTGTGAGTTTAGGTACAAAAAAATATTAAGATTAAATTTTCTAAGAGTTTAACCATGCTTATGCTTTTAAAATGTAGTGAATAACAGCTAAAATATTATTTATTAAAAAAACGCCAGAAAATAATTTCAATTTACATACATTTGCAATGTTTTAAATAACAAAATAACATCAATCTTATTCAACATTAAAAACAAGGAGTATTTAATCTGTAAAATTAATTAAAGTATTTAGCACTCAGTTCCTAAATTAGCAAATTTTTCACTATACACTTTAATTAATATATCTATAGAAAGAAAACGTTTTACAATTTTAAAATATCAATAAACATGTAATTATCAAATACTCTACACAATTACAATTACAATGAAATAGAAAAACAAATTAAATAATAATTATTGAAATCGGATAAATGTGTAACAATAGAAGAATCTACATTGATTCAATTTTTTTCACGATTCATTCTTCTTCTCTGGCCATTCGATTCGTTCCCATTGGAAATATTGTTGGGAGCACTTTTTGGCTTGGATGTTGCTGTAAAAATGTAACAAGTTCAATTGAGTTTAAACAAGTAAGATTTGAAAAGTTCTTTAAAAATTATTGAATATCATTAATTCAACAGATATCTACATTATCTTTACATACTTGAAGTTTCATTGCTCGGAAAATAAAAATAAAGTGTAATTTTTGAATGAAAATAGTTCAATAATCTCATATATAATGAAAATCTACGATTAAATTAAGTTGATGGTTAATAGGATCTTGTAGATCCAGCTTTTTTTAGATAAAAAATTCTTTGTTGTTTTTACTTTTGGCACTTGCCACGGACAAGCCTTGCTGATACAGCAGCAGATTGAAGCCGAATATATGCGTCTCTTGTTTCAAGCAGCGCCAACTAGGGCCAAATGTACGACTTTAGCTACACACACGCCGCCGTTTCCTGCACAGCCCCTTTTCACAGGAGGGCACATTCACTTGCCTCTCAGATAACACACATAAGAACAACCATGCCCTAACCGGGACTCAAACCCAAGACTCCCAGAACACGAGGAGGACTCGTTACCTCTGTGCCAGAGAAACGGCATAAAAATCCCTTATATGTGCTTAGGGTATCTCTCTGAGTATTAAATAGGGTTTTTTTTTCTACATCTATATATTAGACACATCTGTTTGAATAACGCAAATAGAAAAAGACCAATATATAAAAATTTAACCAAAAATACGGTACATTCTCGAGTATGCGGCCTAATGTGGTTGATGAATAACTCACTTCTCACTCTATGAACTCACTTCTCTGCCCGCCAAAATCATTAGACAAACTTTTTATATCAAGACTCACTGTTGCAATACATATTTTCAGACCTCTTACTCAGTACTAAGCCTACTTCATCACATACCATATGCTGTCTGTTGAAACATTGAAGCAGTTGCCAGTAGTGTGCCGAGTTAAAATAGACGGCTCTCTGCTAGTAGTTTGTATATATTTATTTGTTGCACTGTACCTTTCAAGATTTAATTAGAGCATAAAAAGTAAGTTAAAAGACAAAAACTGTGCAATTTTAACATGCATTCTGTACATTTCACCGTGGAAGCTGAATAAAAACTTTCATCATACTCCAAGGGCAGATTATGGATACTTTACGTAATATACAGTTTCAGGAACAGTGGTAACTACCGAGACCCATTAAATAGAAATCATGAACATCTAGCAGAACGCTGCTCTTTTCAAGTCACAACTTGTATTTTGTACACTTCACATAGCAGGATCTTAGCAGATGCCCGCTTCTGATGCCTTGTCTTCCTCAAATAATAAAGATAAAGAATATTAAGCCGGATAGTAGTGAAGCTGGTTTGTCACGAACTGGTTACTTAGATCCAGAAGTATCCAACAGTATCTACGACTACCGGATACTGAACTGATATTTTTAACTCTAAGTGAATGATTTCTTTTATTTTTTTGTGAAATTCTCCAAAAATAATAATTGAAATACTTATAACGATTTTACTTACCTGTCTACAGTTTATTAGCAACCATATCCCCCCCCCTCAAAAACATCGTTTGTTTCTAGTCCTAGTTCTAGAGTTTTGATGAACTAACTAATAAGCAAACATAATTTTTATGATTATATAGAAGACTTTTTTTTACATGTTGTATGCTTAATATCAATTTCTATAGGAATAGACTCATTTAGATAAATAATGACCCAGAGAGACGAAATTTATACGAAAAAAAGTTAAAAGCAATCCTCCCAAAATTGTTCAAATGATGCTTACTCATGCGGATAAAAGAGATGTTCCATTTAATATACAATCTTATATTCTGTCACTAATTTTGTATCAAGAGAAATCCAAGATATTTTAATAAAACAAATAAAAGAAGTGTCAATCAGTAAGAACTGCATGTAAGCATATGTAAATACCTATATTCAAGAACTAATAATATCCATAAAATATCGGAACTTTCAATAACTTCTTTTCATCTCATTTGAAAGATTTCTATCTGTTATCAAAACTTCTCAAAAATTAAAACTGATGAGACTACAGTAATTATGTATCTGTCTTCCTAAATCAAAGATGAAAAGGCTCAATTTCTGTTATTCTTATTTGCTCTTATATAGCGTAAGCAATGAATGCAACGTATATTCTAAAATACTTAGAAAATGTAAAATTAAATACATGCAAATACCCTTTTATATATCAACTTTCGAATACAAATAAATGGTAAATTTCAAAAAGTATATAAGCCGTCGTAAAGGATAATGAATCCGTTGTTTATATCTTGATAGAATGAAATATGCAAACTATGTGTCACAAACTAACATTCTTAGATCAAATTTTTGATTTTGTTTGCGCATATTTACCAGGGGGAAAACTAAGTACATATTTACCCAGTTTTCCATTAATGAGTACATTTCAATATATGCAGTTTTAAGTCTGAGATTAAAACTTCTTATAAGTAATTTATATGGATATTACAAAATATCTTGACTCTCATTTGAATGTTTATAATATGATAAATAAAATAAAACTCTTTTAAGCCAACTTTTATCCTTATCCATCTATCAACTTCGTTTACATAATAATAAATTCCATATATATTAGTAAATAACTACATAGTATTTTTACCTGGCGGCATGTTCTAAGAATGCACCGTTTCTGCACTTCCGTCCATAAGTTATTTGGGATGCCATCCTAAAAATTAGTATTCATCTCATTATTTTATCAAAAACAATTTAAGCCATAAAATTCATAATTATAAGGTTTCCCTTTTATAATTTAAATCTACCATAATATTTTCAGGTTCTTACACATTAGATCATCCAACTTTATAACCAAATTTGAAGTTGTTGTCAATGAGTTGCTAAACCGCCAATAAAGGCAATCCGGTAATAGTGTAATCCATTTATTTTTACCGCCAAATTAAAATCCGTCGCCAATGAGTTACTAAACCATTGGCGACAGTTGTCGAAGACGGTCTAATACGTAATTACCTATTTTCAAGAGTTTTTTTTTTCGCGTTCTATTGTAGCTATTTATAAATATTTGTTACCTGTATTTTTGAATTTAAAATGTGATTAATTTATAAGTCTCGGTTAAAAACAAATAAATAAAACTAAATTATTTTTTCAGAAGAAATAAATTTTCTTACAAAATCTGCCATGTTTAGTTTAATCTTAATCCTTCTGATTGCAAACACTCTAATTCTATTTGATATAATTTTTGTTAGTTTGTTTCATAGCTTATTCTAAATATTTATTGCCCTTATATTTAAAAATAGATTATGTTAATTCATAAAAAATTGTTTTAAAAAATTATTTTTTGAGAAAAAATGAATTTCTAAAAATTTGTTATGTATAGCTTTATTTTATTCCACTAAATTGTAAACATTCCAGTTTTCTACTATTTTGAAATATTTTTAGTATCATAATGATTCTTTTTTTGTAAATAAGAATTATATATATATATAAATATTCGAAAAACTCTTTTTTCTGAGAAAAATATTTATTCTGAAACCTTATTTTTTTAGCATATAAGCATTTTTTACTCTCTATAATTATACTACATTAAGGAATAAAGAATTTTAATCTTTAAATGCTTTGAACTATAATTGAGGTTCTCGGTATATTCCTGAAAAATTTGCAACTGTTAAGAAGATTAATGATAAATATGTTGCACAATATTTGCTTCCAGAAAAACAAATTTATTTTGAAGAGGCTCATAATCCATCGCATAAAATCATAATTTTTAAATCAGAATTAATTAATATGTATTAAAATATCTTGTTTATGCATGGTTTAGACAAAAAAAAAATGATAATCCCCCATGAGAAGGATTTAAACATTGGAAGAAAGCTTACCTGAGTACCTGTACAATTTTTCATCTGAAAAATATAAAATAAGCCTATTACTCCCCACCATAATTAGGAAATAGAAAAATTCCTTTACATATTGTTGTAAAATATTCAAATGTCAACATATTGTGATACACAATAAATATTTGAGTTTTCAAAGTAGTGTTAAGTTTTAAAATGGTATATAAATATTCTTAAAACAAATTTTTGATAATGTCAGAAACATATTTACTTTAATACTTTTATAATTTCTTAATTATTGTGAAATTTCCACACCTTACTAACATCAATATTCTCTTTTTCGTCATTCTTTTGAAAGCTGTTGATCAAATAATGTTTATATCTCTTGATTTACAGTATTCAGTATCCAATCTTTACTAAATGACATTTTTATACAGCGTGGGAGCATTTGTTCGCATAATGATAACAAAAATAAATTATATTAATATAAATCATAAAATATTAAATTAGTTATAAAACTAAATCAATATTAGCTTCTTTAGTGAAAAATGATTTTTGTTATTTCACTAGCATAGCTTAAATAATTAATTTATTAAAATTTATCAATGTCTCAAGAAAGACAGATTAGTTAATTATAAGCTGCTCAGTAAGGAATATATTTGATAAAAAAAAGTTTAACGTTTCCGCTGCCAATCATTGCTCTCAAATTTGTATAATCTGTTTTCCTTTGTTTGCTTTGCTATCTTTACTTGTAGTAGAAAAAGGCGCACAAAATTATATGATATGGACTACTTAGTTGTAACTTGTGAACTGTAAAAAGATAAAACTGCAGTGAATGTGTTAAGAAATACGTTTCTTTAAAGTATATATATATTTCCTTTCGTCATTTTGATTTTTAACCTATAATTTAAATTAAAATTATTCTGAAAAATGTCTCAATAATTTCTAAAACTGAGTTCCAGATGGCGCCTCGTAGATGTACTGGAAATTTAGCTAAATTAAACGTTACAGTTCTTGGTTCTTCACACAATTATTGGATATTTTTGTACTCCCTCACTTCCGAAAATTCGATTATAAATATTTCGATGTTACCAATATTGACTACATGTTTATTCTATGTATGTATTTAGTTCGAAAAAAAATATAACAGATTTTTTTCAGAGTATATTAAAAGAAAATAGATTAGTTTTATCAGTATTTTTTGGCACAATCTAGACAATGAGTTTTATTTCAGTAAAGAAATGCAGAACCGTCAAAGATGCACAAGGAAGTAAATAATAGAAAGTTATAAATTCAAATTTGACTTTTATCTCGTATTTAGAGTCTGTTTCCTTTCAAAGAGTTTAGTATTTTCTTGTGATGTAGCGTTATTTAAAGAAGACACTGCTGTAAGTATGCAAAGTAATATTTTTTTGTTGCTTTTGACTGTGGATATTGTGATGCATCTTAAAGTAAAGACTTTTGATTTCGAAACAATCCCAATTTTGATATAATCTTTGAATTTTTATTTTCTTCTGCTTTGCTAAAGAGAGTAAGACACAAAAATTCTGTTATGTTCTACTTCCAAGGCTCAAAGTAAACATGAATACAGAAAGTTGTAACCCCAGATTCACTTTCAAATTTATCTACAACAAAACTAAGAGAAAAGATGATGGAAAATAAGATGGTATCAAAGAGACTGTATTAATTAAAATTCTTCTTAAGAATCTCTAACATTCTTATTATATGTCGTTTCATTTTCAATATTAACTTAGGGTAAATGTCTCCTTCTTGGCTTCAAATCAAAGGCGTAAATCCGTTTTGAAACTCAAATTGCACATAATTATATTATTTCCACTTTAAATGTGGATACATTTTTTCTTCTTAAAACAAAAAAAAAGAATACTACTAATATTATTTTAAAGAAGATTTGATCTACATTAAATATGTTTAATCTGAAGTTCACGTAGCGTATTGGATAGTCTAAATCTGTAAAGTAATGTAATTAAACTTTGTAATGTAATTAAACTTTGATTCCTATTTTAATAGCACTTATAAATGCTTTTACAACCCCTCAGTAAAATTATTTATTTTCAATAAATTCAGGAATGATTAAAAAAACTAGCAAAAACTGGACACTTACGTATTAGACCATCCAACATTATCGCCAGATTTGCAGTCGGCGCCAATGAGTTGCCAAATAGCCAATTATGGCTATCCGGAAATGGCGTAATTTGTTGATCTTTATAGTCAAATTTAAATCCATCGTCAAAGAGTTACTAAAACATTGGCGACAGTTGACGAAGACAGTGATACACAAAAAATGTAAGTACTAAAAATTACACAATAATTGTAAGTACTCAAATATGTAAGTACTAAAAATTGTTTTCTCTGGACAGGATTTAGAGTCAAATTTATAATTCCGTTAACTTTTACTATTATAATACCTGATAGTCTACGTTGAAAAAAAAAGGTTTGCGAAGGTTTCACCGAAGGTTCTTGATTTGTTAATTAATTAAATGTGGTTAAGTCAACCCATTATCTTGAGATCACTTAACAAAACCATTTTCTTCCCTGTCTTATTTGATTATCTCTTGTGTAATGAGTAGTTTGTTTGCTGTTAGATAAAATAAGAAAAGTAACCGAACGGACTGTTGAAAAAATCACAGATCTTATCACTTGAATAAGAGAAAGGAACTGCCTTTTTATGTAACCAAATCCACATCGGAAAACGTATTTTTTCTTTCGGATGGTAATTTAAAGTTTAATACTAAATCCTATACACATATATAAAAAATATATTCTGAATCATTTTAATTGCATAGTTTGTAAGTCCACAAAATCATTTGTATAAAAGAATGAATATTTTAAATTATTTTGAAAAAAATTAGGATATGGTAAACTAATTAAAATAATTTCATTCTTGGATTGAATTTACGAAAATACATTTTTTTAAACATTGAATTTTTTTTTTGAAATACAGACAAATAGGAATCATTTTATGTAATCTTTTATTCTTCAGAAAAAGAAATTTCTATTTAATATAATTTCACAACAACTTACCGTAACCTGCAAAGTTTTAGGATTGCAAAAGGCACATTCGCTCTGAAAAAAAATGCAAAGAATCATAAAAGTTCAAACATTCTTCTAAATGAGATTAAAAGAACACGAAAACATTCCACGCGTAATTACGTAACTTTTCAACATATAAGGTTTTGTTTATTCTAAAAAGAAAAGAAAACCTATACTACAAAAAAAATGTAAACTCTAGATATTTTAAAGAGCACAAAACTCAGATTTATATTAAAAAATTTTTATTGCCAGAATCATTTTAGGAATTTCTCATTTCATTAGCAGAAACGTCCTTATAAAAAGTAAATAATATTTTTATATTTTTTCAAGTAATAAAAATACTGATATAGTTAACGAAGTATTAAGTCAAGCTTAAATTAATTTAATTTTCAGTTGTATAAAAGTATATAATCAAAAAAAAAAATAAACATTAAAAATAGGAATTAAGCCATTTGAAATGAAATTTAAAAGGCTGAAATCGAAATAAACTAAAGTAAAACAAATAGAATTTAATTTTTTTTCCTCAAAATAAAGTCAATAATCTAAGTAATTTTTATTTTCTTAACTGAAACTTATTCTGTGAAGAGAAAATATAATCTTGATTTTATGAAAAGAATAAAGTTATAACTTCATAAAAACAATTTTTTTCAGCGTTGTTAAGAGTCTGTAAGATATATTTAATTTTTAGAGGATTGAAAGCAGAATAGAAATATAAAAATTGCAATAGAAGATATAAATATTTGAATATTGCCATTCTGTTTTTATATAAACAGAGAGAAAAATAAGTCTATTTCTAATGAAATTAAACTTTAAAATGTAATATTTAAACTGCTGTAAAATAAAACTTTTAAAAACTTACAATCTTTAAAATTGAATAATTTTTTATAAAGCAATTTTAAGTACTAATGTATTAATATATATTAATATAGCAAAGATTTAAGTTTAGAAATAAATTGCTGTCTTCTAAAAAAATATATCTTTGAGAAATGAAAGATATAAATAATTAGGATATCTGGCCTCTGGGAATATATATTAAATGAAACTTTCCTATTTATTATATAACACTGTTATATAATAAATTTGTGTACATTTGTGTGTATTTTTTTAAATCTACATTATTTTAAATCTACATTATTTTAAATTTAAAATCACAATTCTCTAAAAATTTGAGTCAAGGAAAACTGTTAAAACAAAATATTTTAAACAGCTAGAAATAATTAATATTTTTATAAACAAGAATCGAGAATTTATCAAATGAATAGGAAAATTTAAATCCACAAATCTAAATCCATGGATATATATTTAAAAAAAACAAAATGTATTATAAATGAAATTTAAATTGTTCAAAAATCGTAAAAGTTATCGAATTCATTATCTGTATTGAAATCAGCTATCAAAAGGAATTCATTTAATAAAAATTATAAATTCTTGACATTATTCATGTAGTCAATAATCCATGGTTAAATGATATTTTTTCAAAAAGAAAAATATTGTTAATTAACTATACATTTTATCTTTTTAAGTCACACATTACTTGTTTGAAAATATTCAGAATAAAATTAATATGTTTGGATAAGTTAAAAAAAAATTACATGCAAGATCTAGTTTTCGACAGTCTCAAATATAGTATCCTTTACAGAACACATTTGTAAATTAAATGTAGCAATTATATGCTTCAGTATTTCTTTCTAATATACATATATTCTTCATTGCGAATTAAAAAAAATATTTCGAGAAAGTAAATTTTAACCTGTTCAAAGGCTAAAAAATGTGTTTAAACACAAAAAAATATTAATGGAATATAAATCTATAATAAAGAAACAAACCAGTAACTTCCACCCAATTTTCGTCGTTTTGAAACCCTAAAAAATCTATTTTGTTAATTGGTTTCTTTTTAGATAACCTATTAGTAATATAAATATTCTAATCTATATATATCATCTATAATTCATATTAGCAATAAATATATGTACTTTAATAATCAGTGTTAGAATAAAACAAATCTTTTTGAAACCTGAAACATATTAAAAAAGGAACGGGAATTTATGATGGTGATTAATGATACTTCATCCTTAAATAACAATATTTTAATATATATAACTAATATTTGAAATGAAGATATGCATACGAAAATATACAAATATAATAAATTGATTGGATTCTAACAATCTATTGCTAATATCATTTATGACGGCAATGACTATATTCTATCAAGGACTGATTATTATCTATTTATTATTATTATTATATTATTTTAAATTGTTTTTTATCTGTAAATTGAGGCATGTTTCCTAAATATTGGAAGTAAATTGAAGATTTACAAAATTAAAATTTAAAAAAAAAGCTTTTAATGAAATTAAATATATTTTATAAACCAAAATTTAGCAGAATATTTTTAATTGTATGAATTTTATTAATATTTGAGATTTTTCGCAAAAATAAAACTATTTTGGAAATCTGATATATCTAATTTTAGGGGTAATTCGTATATTTAATTACAAAACTATTGTTTTATAGTTCGATTTGCAAATCATTTTTTCAATTAATTTCAATAATAATAATAATAATTTCAAGAAGTCTTTTTTTAAAAAAAATTCCCCAATCAAACAGTCATTGTGGTATAAAAAAATTTATATTTTGTGGTGGTTCAGATTTTTTTATGTTATATATATTAAATAACTTTTATAGACTAAATTTTTATAAAAATAAAGAAAACTTATCGACTGCTTGAAATAAGAATTCTTTTGCAATTTATTCACCCGAATTTTAAATTAAAATGAAGGAACAATAGGAAAAAGATTCTTGTAAAGTATTAACTGAAAGTAATTTTGTATATTTAAATATAAAAGAAATTCCACTAAACAAATAAACATTTCCATATAAATAAAATTCTATAAAAATAAAGTTCTACATATAAAAATAAACTAAATAATAATAAGGACATTGTAAAATAATATAACATAATTTTACAGACTGATATGCTTTAGAACATACAGGCTAGAAAAATTTAGAAAAAAATTAATTGAGGAATTTTAATGTCAAATTTTTGTTCTCTACAATCTTATAGGTACTCTAAGGAAAGTTTATCTGAATTTAATTTAAATACTGAATAAAATTACAAATTGTATAGAGAATTTACCTATTCATTGAACTTCTAAATTCTAGAAAATTAATCTAGCAATATATTTTTTTCTCAATTTAAAATTTTATGTTAAATTATTTTGCTAAAATTTCTTTATTCTCATTCTTTTGGTTTGGAACTTTTTTCAACTATTATTAACATACATTAACCTGTTTTTTTTTAATTTGAAATGAACAATGAAAAAAAGTTAAGATTGTGGAACTAAACAGTTAACATACAAACATTGTTTGTTGTTAGCACAACTTTTTTAAAGATTCAGGCATTCGTCTGAATGGGTTTTTTTTGTCTTAGTGGTTAAAGTTTATTATTAATTTGTTGGAATGAATCGTTGAAGTTCATGATTGATCTGGAAATTCTGCTGTGTCATTCTTAAGTAGCACAGTCTGTCGTGTACAATGTGATATAACATTATACAATATTTAACAATGTTATATAATATTTCAAATATCGTTCGATATGAAACAATAATATACTTTATGTGTGTGTTACTAGGTTTCTAGACAAGAAAATCGTTCCTTTTTTATAATGCATTCTTGATAAATGGGGAAAAATGCAACAAAACAACGAACATTTCATGCAACAAAAGACTATTTTCATGATTTGATTATGCAACATAGAAAAAAAAGGAAGATTCTGAAATCCCATACAATCTTCTGGATGACCAACATGACAAAATTCTGACTTTGAAAGATGAATGTTTAAATACTCTGGTTTTATATTTTTTCCTCAAAAGAAAATTGTAAAAAAAATTCTTAGATATTGAATAACAGCAAAAGAAAGTTAAAGTCCATTTCCCGTCACTTGCAACTACGGCAATCTTAGAGGGTGTTGGGTATCTGATCCTCGGGTATGACAGATGCCTATATATCATTCTATTATGCTGAAAAGTTACAATTTCGGTACATAAGACACTAAAAACGAGTTTTCTCTTTCTTTAGACTTCATGTTATTTTCCATGGAACTTGATAAAATCACAGCATTCATCGCTTATTTAAAAAAATTATAATTAATATTAATATTAGAAAACGAATTTTTGAATATATTTCTTTCATTTTATAGGATATGAAAAATATAGGTTTTGAATTTTACATTTTTCAAAGGGATTTGAAGTCAGGGGTTGAGATATGTTCATCAAATACCCCCTCCCCTATAAAAAGTAACTAATTTGCTAAAAAATTATTTAAAATAATTTTTAAAAAGTTTAGCGGATATGTATGTCCTCTTAGTAATCATTAATAAACAAATATTATTTATTTTTATTATAGAAAATGATTCACTTTTTATTCAAATAAAATTTAGCATTTAGACATTTTTATATGTAGTGATGTAATTTAACTGCATATTCGAAGTAAAAAACATATTTTAGGATTAATTTTATAACCAAAATAATTTTTACTATACTTATATCTTTCAAAACGTTAGCAATTTATTTTTTAAAGTTCGAAGCAAAGGAAATAACAGAAAATCGGATTTACCTCAGTATTTGTAGCTGTATCTCTAAAACAAACTCGAATGGCCTGAAAAATAAATAAATAAAAATTTTAAACACAATTTTTTTTAAATATTGAAATCAATAAATAGAACGTATTGCATATGCAGAAGAGATTAAATGCAAGGAATTAAATTTATATGCATTCAAAAATTAAATAAAATCTCTTAATCTAATTGAGATCTCTTAGTTGAAAGAGCTGTGAAAATTTTAAATGAATTGTTCTAATGAACTGTTATTTGTTCAAAATAAAATATTAAACTGATTACTGTCTTTGAATATTATATGAACAAATAATTTATACATGCTTGTTACTCAGATTGAATTCATGAATGCATTTTATCAAGTTACAAATGCTAACATTTTTATATTCATTTTTTATGTTATGCTACACCTCAGAATTTTTTTCATGCTCGATTACAATTTTATTTCCATCCAAATCAAATAAGGGCTTATTCATTTACATGAAACAGATACTAAATCTTAAACAAAAATTAATTCAATTACTGTGTAATAAAAAATATATAAGCACATACACAATGATTTCTTAAATCTTCCCCTGAAATCTAATAGTCCTCACCATGAGGACTAAAGCTAAAAAAAAGCAAATAAATGCTAAAATACCATTTATGGAATGTAGTTTTAGAAATTGCTTCAAAATCATAGAAAGAGTGCTTGCATCCTCTCAAAATATTAAAGACAGTTGCAAATATCAAAATGTACCAAATGTGAAATAATATATTGAAATTAATAATATTAATGTGATATCTGTTAATAATATTTATTTAATTTTTAAGACCTGGAATTTTTTGCCAGTGAATAATATGTTTGATTTCTGAAATTATTTTATTTAAATTTGTAATTAAAAAAAAACTATAAATGTAACTTTTTTATATATATATATAATATACAAAGCATGCATTTTTGTCACCTGTCAAAATTGAAATGCGATGATTTTTATGCTATTGATGAATATCTAATTTGTCATTAAAATACACTAATCAAAGCCTTATATCGATTAAATATCAGGTATTCATGATGCATCATTATTATTTGAATCCATAGTTAGGATTTAATATCCTACTAATTTATCTGAAATTTTGCAAATTACTTGGAACAATCTTTCAGGCAATACATTCATTATTTCATAAATAAACAAAATAAAATGTTGAAAACTAAGTATCCAGACTTAAGTGATTGCATATTTGTTTTCTACAAAATTGTAAGTTTCTTGATATTAGGATTTTTTTTATCATGTCAGAAAACGATATTGGTTTTAAGATGAGGTTTTTGGCACCAACAAAAATCCGTGGCCAAAAACTGTAAATCTTATTACCGGCACGAGTATCTCAAAAAAAATCAGCTTTTAATAACGCATTCCCATTGCATTAATAAAAGCTCTTATTGAAAAAAATAAGTTATTGACTACAGCAAATAAAACCGAGAAAAATGTCATTTTGAGCAAGCGATTATATGAAATGAAATAAATAGGAAATGTGATATTTTTTTAAACAATAAATGCGAGACAAACTATTTTTGATCCTTTGCAATACTAAAGTGATAAATTCGATAAATCAATTAAAATGAATAAAATGTTAATTAACTTGAACGAGCGTTGTTATTTGGGCGTTCAAGAAATGATGTTCTGACATGATACATTGAAACATGCACAGCAAATTTCCTTTTAATCTGTTTTACTAACTGAATACCTAAAAGCAAATTACTCAAAAAGATAACTGTTTCTTATGTTTAATATTTTATGCAAAATAAATTAAATTTCTCTGACACTGAAATTTTTGTTGCCATTAATATTAAGTATAAAAACTTAATTTACATGTATAAATATTTTTTGGCCCAATATTTTTTAAACACATAAAAAGTTTCCGATTTCCTGACTTAGGAATATAAATGAATCACAACAAATTAGGCTGATTTTAACCCCTTAACTGGTTTATTTTTCTTACTATCTAATAAGATGACACCTTTTGTTTTGGGAATATTTTCTTATTTTGATTCAAATGGAAATCCATCGAATACTTGACTTATCCACGTATTCGAAGTCATTTTACTATTGAATTATAATTGTTATAAATGGTTTTTTTTGTTTACAACAATCAAAATTCGATAAATCGATGCACATACGGCGTACGGGCAAAACGGTTAAGGGGTTAAAAAACCGAGTTTCCAAAATTTTATCTGCTTCAATTGCGTTCACATTTCATTTAGAAGGAAAATAAAATTTTATGTTTAAAATGTCTTCATAAATTATTTATTAATGCATAAATATATAAAACTTTTAGGTAAACATTTATCTAAATCCCTGATTCTTTTAGAAAGAATGTACCATTATAGAATAAATAACAACACAACAACATTGAATAACGAATTTGAATAAATTTCCTGCACTCAGATCGGCAATTCAAAGAAAACCGGTGTCCTTTTGTAGAACACGCAAATGAAACCTTTTCACCGCCTTATCTCCTCGCAAATAATCTAGGACACCCTTTGAAGGCAGGCCACCCGATACATCCCCAAATTCTTCGGCGTTACCAGGAAACCAGATCCAAATCGGGGGAAGAATTCGTCACTGCTTTTGTCGTCTAATCCTGACGACAAGCATCGCTTCCAATAAGGCAAGATCACGTCCCTTACCAATACACAGGACGTAAGGCAATCTTTTTCCTGATGCGGTGACAACAAATTGAACTTGGAGGAAAAAGAATAAAAGCAAATGATAAAAGCACTGATATAAGCGAACAGCTTGAACTAATGGTTGCGAAGTGGAAAATTTAGTTCCAGTTTTATCTCGAAGTTGTGGCTTCTAAATGAAATTCTGTCTTTTGAGACAAAAGTTTTGGCGATCGATCGTATATTGTTAGTTGCTCTTCTCTTTTATAGTTATCGGGACATCTAGATCTTCTTCCCTTAATTCTATTTTGTAATTTCTAAGATATCAAGACTCGGAAAATGAAATATGCTTTTCGATTGTTTATAATGGTGTTGCAATGTTCCAAATATATTGTAAAGATACATTTCTTTTGATGAAAAATTGCGCATTTGGTGAATATAAAGGTGCATATAATATTGGAAATAGCACGTATCTATATCATATCCTGGAATCTTCTAGAAGAGAACAAGTAGCCTCTTTTAAAATTATTTTTACTACAACAGCATTGCTATTATATGAATCTGACTCTGAATCTTACATAAGAATAGATTCCAATCACTTAAATAATTAAATAGGCTTTCATTATCATTTATTTTGCATGATATATGAATTTTTATGGACAAATCTTGTTTTTAAAGTAATATATCAATATATCTTTTGTAAACTAAAGAAAGAAAGGCGAAACAATTGCCTAAAAATTGAGCTAAATGGAGCCTAAAATTGCCTAAAATTGAGCTAAAACAATTTTTGAACGCATAACTTTTTTTTATTAAAGCATAGATTTTAAATCAATATTAATTCAATTTTTATCCATTTAATTATTAAGTAAATATTTATTACTTAAATTAATATTTTAATTTTAATTTAATTGTTGATTTAAGAACATAATAATTCAGAATATTCCTATTTTGATTTGTTAAATTGTTTTGCTTTTACATGTTGATTTATTTATAATATGAAATAAGATTTAGAATGACAATGCTCCCAAATAACAATAAAGTGTGTTTCTCCAAATAATTAAATGATTTTTGTAAGCGAAAATCTGCAATAAAACCTTTTTCCTCCTGTGGGAAAAAAATTGTAAATACAATATTTTTTTTAACATTAATAATTGGCACTTGAATTTTAGAGTGGTTTCTGAATTTAATACGCTAACTTAGCATTAAGCATAGATCACCAAGTTCTATAAAACATAATGCAACATTCTTGATGATAAATATTAGATGCTAAAGATTTAGTCTTGGGACTCGATATATTAAATAATTATCAAATTTAACTATAATTTATGACAAAAGATTGTTAAGTAA